>JAKRZM010001012.1:699672-745802 GCA_036379175.1 Heliconius cydno galanthus | reverse complement strand
GGTTTAGAAGAAGAAGAGTTAGAAAGTTCAGACAGACACAAAAAGCGACTTTGTTTTATAAGATATAGGATAGGATAGGATAGGATAGTACTATTATCGAAACTAATTTTAAACTTTATTATTATGCTGTAAAGCATTATAATAAAAAATTACTTTGCAAAAATATATCAGAACAAAAAAAAAAGCTTTTTCAACGTCTATACGTAGTTCTTAATCCATTTACAAATTTCTTACTGCACTCATAGGCGATAATGACATGCCTGAACGTAATAAAGCACCCTACGAGCATGCTCATAGGTATAATTATTAGAACTTACACAGGTAGCTGCGACTAATAGTAGTTAAAGTGAATTATAGGTGTAATTCCTCGTGTATGACTTGAAGAAAGCTAACAACTACATGATCGGGTTAAAAAAAATCGACAGGCTGTAGTGTCGAAATGGGATAACGTTCTGATCCCCATTCGAGGGAACAATACGATGTTTTTATAGTAAATTAGTCATTATATAAATTTAAATAACGTTGTAATATCTAAAGTAAAGTAATGAAAATAAATCTACTAACAAAAGGCACGGGTCATGTATATGTAGTTAAAGATTTCACTCTTTCTCCCGTAAATTTTCGTAGTTTCTTATACGCATTTTAAGTCAAAGTAAAAGCAAAAATTGTATACTATATATACTGTAAAAAAAAATAATATACTGTAAAATATTTTAAAACAACACAACAAATCATTGGCACCTGAATATTTCGAAGGGTTTCATTTGAGCATCGCTTATTTGTTACGCAGCATAATTGCTTTCTTCCAACTCCAGCCTTATAATGGTGTTTTGGGAGATCAAGTTTAGTACGTACAGCGATTTTATATTAAACTAGAGCGTGAACCCACGCGTGGTTTCGCCGCCCGCTTAAAGTTGTTGTTATATTATAGCTAAATTATATAAAATGTTTAAACAAATACAGCCTATGTGTTACTTTGATGTATCAGGTATATTAGTGTTAGCTTTTATCTAAATTTGTTCTGTACTTTTTGTGAAAAGCTGAACAAACATCTATTTATCGCGTAGTAGGATTAGCTTCTACCTGCTGCTTCCTTAAAATGCCTAACGATAACCTCGACGACATACTCATACATAATGATTCCCGTTCACGCTACCCTGACAATGGGAATAAAAATTAACAACCATATTCAAATCTCAGATAAAAAACAAACTAGCTATGAGTCGCATGCACCCGCTACCGCCTACAAGTTATATGCAAAAACATCATTATTTAACAGTTTCGCGGTTTTCTTGTCGCACTCTGTTCCAGCCCGGGCTTTAATTAAACCCATTTCTTTGGGTGCCCGACTACAATTTTTCTTTCTATAAAATTTACCTAGTCGTTGTGGCCACGTAATTAAATGCCAATATAAGAATTTATTTTGTATTGAAAGTGGAAGTTGTTTGAAAAATCAACAAGTTTCCTTTATATGTATTTCACTACAAACTGAAACATGCACGTGACATACTAACTAATTGGCACAAATACTTTGTACAGTACAAGTACTAACTTTCTTGGTATTTGGAATATTTTTTTTGCATTTTCATGCTAAAAAATTACAAATTGAAAACTATAAATATTAAAAATATAAATTAAGCCCCACTAATCTCTACGCCTTATTGTAAAAAAATATCTTGCGTTTCTTATCGATTCACTAAAAAAACATAGTATAAAAATAATAATAATTAATCAAAGCAGAGCTTGTTGTTTCAATTCATCGTCTTAGTTATTTCGGTGAATGCTTTCTTTCGTTCCAATAGACAAAGTAATTGGTTAAAAATCAGTTAGTCAATGTCGATACCGACTGAATTTTTTCGAAGGGATATCTCCGTTCAAAGTCATCGCAATTAAATACATTTTAATAAGACCTCTGACGTCTTTGGAAACTCAATTTCTGGAAATAAACTTGCTACTAGATTACCTAGATAAAAAAAAACTTTTTTTCAAAGAAAGTACACCTATTAATAAAGAAATATGCGTCATAATCGTCAGTTCGTTTACCCGTGTCATGTGTCTGGTACAACGCGCACAGTAACACGCTGCCAACGAGGTGCCGTCAAACAGTTATGTCAATCAGTACATTTAATTACCGCATATTTTCTTGTTGCTACCGTATTATTCATTTTGTAGGAAATCCTCTTCAGTTCTTTTTTATATTTTTGTGTGTATTTTGTTTTAACATGGCATAATTATTTAATAATAGATAGAATTTTGAAAATTCAGGTTAGGTAGGCCGATCTTAAGGACCTCTTGAGAACTTCCAAGTAACCAAAACCAAGACCCCCTACTTCTAATCGAACCCACATACATCAACCAACTAAGGTTTATTGCGCCACAAGGATCAAAACGCAAACAGTTGAATATGGAATATGAAAAAGATTAAAATTACTAATCTTAACTTAATTTATTAAGTAGAAGTGTAATAAAGTGTTAGCAAATTAAAACTCTGATATAGGGCTCGACATTACGTAGCGTAGGTCTATTTATTATAAACCCCTCCGTCGTGACACAGGTATTTCGTAGCAATTTGTTAATTTTGTATGTAATTAAAAGAAGCGCTAAATCATAAATATACGAGACGAATGTTTATAATACTTAAAGTATGTAATTTAAATGTTATATTAAAATTAGATTACTCAAAATTTAAACGATAATAATTTTTATTCTTTAAGTTGTCATCACAGCTGACAAGAACCAACGTGAATCGTGAAAAACGGAAATATTTTTCATTTAAAAATTGTAAATCTATGTTGAGGTTGAAAGCTTTAACAAGCATTTTGATGCGTATTATTAAGTAAAATCAGGGCAAAAATAAGGAGGCCTATACAAATTTCAAACGAAATTTTCCTAGACAACTGTATGAATTGAAAAGGCGAAACTACCAAAAATAATTAATGTTACAAAACATTATTATGGCAGTCTACATTTAAGGTCTTATAAACTACGCAAGGGATATTCGAGATATTCTAATGAAACTTTCACAAATTCCCCGAGTAGAAATTGAACCTGCTACCGTCACTTAACAGTCGGACTGTTAGAATACGCCACGACGGCCTCAAAATTAAGTAATAAAAGCTAAATTAGAGGGTTATTTTTTAACATAGAAACAATACTAGCATTTCGGTCGGTCCACATTGAGATTCAGGTCACAGAACGCTTTACATTACGCTTTTGGCTTTCTAATACTACTTTGTTTTGACGCAAATGACGATTGAGAGACGAATTTATAAGAATATCTCTTTTTGGAGTGACCATAAATTCTACTTAAGTAGTCTGTTTTGAGTTTTTTTATAGTATAATTTCTTTTAAATGTGTTGAACTAAACATTTTTTAATTTAACAACGAATACCCTTTTTCTCTATATTATTGTTATTATTTTCAAGCATTTTAGTTTTTTCTTATTTACTTTAGACCTAAGTCTAAAATATTTTATTTATAAATATTATTTATAAACCTTAACCTTATAAACATTAACTTATATCACATATTTTTAGATATATGAAAATATGAATATTTATTAATGAATTATATGCGGGTGCATAGCGATAGTTGTAAATTTGATTCCACTTAAGACTCATACGAATTTTTGGTTTATTAATTACAAAAAAAGCTTGTAATCGTATGCTTGGCATTTTCTGGGACCAGACGGGATGCTTTGAATATTAAGTAGTATACAATAAAAATAAACAAAATAAGCTTAGTAACTTTCATAATGTAATTTTGTAACAGTGTCTATAAAATATTATTGCACAATCCATCACAGCAAGAACATAATTTAATTTTTATAAAAGCTTTCCCGAGTCACTTGTCTCTTCCTTTATAATTACGATAATCGCATTATTAGAAAAATCGATGTTTTAAATATTCCACTGTAATATTATGGTCACCCTCTTCAAGATGGCGCCATTTAATAAAGACGCGGACGATATCGTTAGATAGATTTTTCCTTTTTTTATTTAGTATATTTAAAGAAATAAAAAGAAAAGTGATAATTTTCTTTATGAAGCAAAAAATGAGAAGAACAAACTATCTTATATAAGTAGTTGTTTGAGCTTCACAAAAATCGGTATCAATATGAGACAAGATGGTAGATTTCGTCAATAAAAAGATAGTAATCACTCTATTACTATAACGTATGTAGAACAATAAATAGATATTAGTATAAGTCTTTCATAGATCGCATGGTGTACGTTAATCACGTGATAAAATATTTAGTTTTGGAAACATTTACCTTTTTTCTGTGTAAAACTAAAATGTTTGTTGTTTCAAACGCGCTGATCTCAGAAACTACTGGTTCGAATTAAAAAAATATTTTTTATTGCCATAGTCTATCAATCATTACGTTAATCGTTTTAGTGTAATCCACAATAGGTACACGTGATTCAGAGTTCATATACAACTCTTATATTTTCATTTGACCATGCAAGTAAAAGTGATAAATTTAAAGATAATATACAAAAAAAATTCAACGTAAAATTAATTTGATTCATAAAATTACTTATTTTACAAATTAGGCTGTCAGTTACAAAAGGTAAGTAATTCCTAAAGTTTGTTCCATTGTTGGCCAGCACGTCATAATATCATCTTCACCAACACGGCGCCGCTAATACACGAGAATCAATGCCAAGAATCTTTGACGAGATCGTTCACTTACTTTTGGTTTCTTAATAAATTAGTTAGATCACATTATTGTATAGGAAGTAATAGGTTATAAAATTTCATTACATACATTAAGGGCTTTTAAAATTTCTATACATACATAAGGAGAAGATAGTCAAAATATACTATTACCACTCCGCTATTATAAAAAATCTATGTTGCCTGGATAAAAGCATTAAGGTTTTTTTTAGCTTCCGGTAATGGACACATTTTCCACCCAGTTTTCGAAACACGGCCGGCTCTGCCACAACTTAAGCTAAATTTAAAGTGATACATACATATGACACCTTTAAGCTAAACGACGGTCATCTCATACGTAAGTAATATACAATTTAATAGTTACTAAATGCTCCTTACAAACCACCATCATTCATTCAGCAACTTACCTGGTAAAAAATGAAAACACACATAAATAATCATAATATTAATATAAATGATGGCGACCGCCTCCGGCTTCGCCTAATTAATAAAAAATATAACTTAAACTATAAAATAAACTTTTCAAGTATAACAGAACCATAAAATTGCATCAATTACTGTGCTACGTACATACATTTAATGATTTAAACACGTGGTTAGAGCAGTGTGGTCTTATAAAATTATATGAGATATGCAACGATTTATACTTCTAACACTATCTGTCACGTATGGTGATAACAGGATACTTAAACAACGCCTTATGATCGCTATTTAGAATAAGGTTGTCAAATATTGTGGCAATAATGATGAGATCTATAAAAAATATTGTATTAATTATTTTATTAGCTTCAGGAATCGCTGGTTCTCAGTTTTTTTAGGTAATAAAACACTAGCTTTTAGTTACAGCTTCGTCTGAGGTCAAATGGAAATAACATGAAATAACTACGAGCTAACAATATAAATAAGTAATAACTAAGCGTATGACACATTATAAATATACGAGGACCACAGGACTTACTACCACCACCACTTCCTTAATAAATGGACTATCCAACAACAAAAATAAAATTTCAATTTCCTGACAAAATCGACAACTCCATAATATTAGTATAGAGTAATTACAATTTTACTCTTAAAATATAAGACAAATAATAATTTACTCATTTCATATTTTTAAAAAAATCATACGTTGGCCCAATCATTGGCCACCACACATTATTTCGGTCGATTACAAACTGGAGTAAGAATAGAAACATTTTATAGCCTATAAAGCCCGTAGTACGCTTATTCAAATCGCTATAATTCCGTAAGCTCATAGTATTTTATTACTAGCAGCACTCTTAGTAGGGGATATAATCGGTTGGCTTAGTTTAAGATGTTTCAATTAGTTCAGGTTTGATATTTCATTCATTGTAAGAGTGGTTGGACTGTTTGTAAATGATTAGTAAACTGATAGTCAAAATGCTATTATATCGATAGAAACAAGAATTACGATGCTCCCGCACATAGCAGGGTTAGTGAGAACCTAGTGTTTAAACGCCATTCCCATTACGACACCTCTGTTTCTCGACGTCGAAACCGTGATAATCACTATTCAAAAGAAAGTATTTTTTAGTATCGACTATTTTTTTTCGTAATTTACTATCGAGTTATTATTAAAAATATATACACGAGTCAGGTAAGATCGAAGAAAGTTGGCGTTGAAAGTTGAATATATCTACTTCAGAAATTGAATTAAAATGTTGAAAAAGCACCTGAATAGATGGACTGAAGTCAAAATGAAGTATAGAGGTATTTGAGAAATTGAAATGCTTGAAATAAGTTACATTTTCTGAAAAGATACATTGTTAATAAATTTTTGCCTCTGAATATATTATACTTATAATTATATTGAATGCAAATAAGATAGTCTTTTACTTCGCTCACATAATTTTACATAATTTTTATAATAGCAAGATGTTTTTTGAAGATTATAATATAATTAAAAATTTAAGTGTTTTAGAAAACATTGGCCATGCAGTTCTATAGAAATGGTATAAATATATATCAAAATAAAAATCTGAAGTGAAAATTTACCTATATTTTATTATTTTTTTAGCTTCACGCCGTATCCCGCACATAAGGGGGTAGGCAGAAGGAACCTAATGTTAAGAAATTTCTTGAGGTATTGCGCGTTGAATAGGTACATATTAACCATAGGTAAGCAAGTAATTAATTATTGCTACGATATATTTTATATAACACATCGATATAAAAGACCAAAAAAAAAGTGTTATTGAACTACTATTATGCCGGTTCTACAAAATTGAGATATACGATTATAAATAAAACGACAACACACCACCTCCTTTTGAACAGAGTCGGATAATAAACACGACTAGATCCGTGTCGTCTTTTTATTGGACTATAAAAATTAATTACACATAAAGGTCTTTGTAAGACATAAAAACGAGTAAAGTAACAAGGCATTAACGTTACACCGTTGCATTAATACCTACAATAAATATAATACCAATTATAATTGACTACTTAACTAAATGATGGTAGTGGGTTCAAATCTGTACTGTAAAAATTATATTAAAAACATCATGTCTGCTCTAATTAATTTATAAAACTGAAGAGTTTGTTTGTTTGATATCTCAGGAACTTATTGGTACGAGTTGAAAAAATCGATTGTGTTAGATGGACCTTATTGAGGGTTGATGAAGGCTAAGCTTATAGGCTATGGGATATACAACGTCAAGTTTGTCGATTCGATGTGGTCATATGTCTTACACAGCTATTAGTTATTATAATTTGTATTATATTATACAGTAATATTTTATATGAATATTTATGTAAATATAAATTATACATAATTATACAAATTATATTTANTACGATATATTTTATATAACACATCGATATAAAAGACCAAAAAAAAAGTGTTATTGAACTACTATTATGCCGGTTCTACAAAATTGAGATATACGATTATAAATAAAACGACAACACACCACCTCCTTTTGAACAGAGTCGGATAATAAACACGACTAGATCCGTGTCGTCTTTTTATTGGACTATAAAAATTAATTACACATAAAGGTCTTTGTAAGACATAAAAACGAGTAAAGTAACAAGGCATTAACGTTACACCGTTGCATTAATACCTACAATAAATATAATACTAATTATAATTCACTACTTAGCAAAATGATGGTAGTGAGTTCAAATCTGTACTGTAAAAATTGTATTAAAACATCATGTCTATTCTAAATAATTTATAAAACTGAAGAGTAGAAAAAAACGATTGTGTTAGATAGTCCTTATTGAAGATTGAGGAAGGCTATGGGATATACAACGTCAAGTCAGTCGATTCGATGTGGTCATATGTCTTACACAGCTATTAGTTATTATAATTTGTATAATTACATATACTTATACAGTAATATTGTATATGAATGTTTATGTAAATATAAAATATACATAATTATACAAATTATATTGAATATTACATATATATTACCGTAATTTTTTGGCAGGTAGTCAGTAAAAATCTAGTGTCAAGGCACTCAGTCCTCCGCTTTTATGGCAAATTGAGTGGCGTAACCTTACAGCACATGAAACTGTATATTCATTTATACTAACACACTACATTTATAGTATTTTTATTACTTAGAAGAAGTTTAATTACATACGATCGTATGTATTTATTACGTTCATAAGAGAGGCATCCAGATCGATAACACCTACACCACCTAAGGCCGAAGCAATTTGTTGTGCCTGCAAAGTGAAGATACGAGTCGCTATAAGGACCGGTATTACGTACTTGGAAAATAATAATAAGAACAGAATATATTTAGATAATTCATACACCACTATCTTAACTAGGGCAGACTTTCTTATGTGTTTAACTTGTTATATTTATGGATAATAATTACTATTAATAAGTAGGTATCTCTCTTGACTTTGTATGACAACACTGTACTTTAACTTGAATAATAGCAGCACTATTTGTAATTAAATTGTATAAAAGGTGGTATTTATTTATAGTGTTTAATTAGATATATTGGACTCGAGTAGTGAAGATTAGTGTTAGTGTTACAGTGTAAAAATATAGAAGGCAAAATACTCGTATGGTGACCAGGAAAATGTTAAACCTACGTATTATATCCTCTTAGCCACATTCATAAATAGATTAAACATAATTAATAATAAAAACAGAGAAAAGATATAGAATAATAAGGTAGAGAATGAAAATTTTTAAAAATACAGTTAATAATGTACAACATATAGTCTATATAATAAATAGTCATTAATGATTACATGATTGTCATTTTCCTAGTCCTAATAATTATAAAAAATTTTTATTTTCTAACATCATTTATAACTTGCAACCAAAAAAAAAGTTCACACATTTCACAAAACTGTGACACTCCCCTTAGTCTGGCAACATTAATACTAAATACGATAACCGACGCCGATACGGCAACACTGATAACTAATAAGACGGCTCTTAATGCGAACAGTAGCTTCGATAGAGCGGATCGTTAAGTTGCCCATTAATATTGATAGTGGAGAAGGAACAGAACAGAATATATGTATGTACAATAATATTATCCTTTGTGTTAAGAATTTCATATTGGATATTTCCAACCTTAACCTTTGTTACAAAGCGATGTTGAAAAGTCGGGAATGCATTTTGCTGAATATAGCGAAGTCACGTGACGTTTATTTTAACGTTAACGCTATCAAATAATGTTTATTTTCTTTTGAGATAAATGAAAAGATGGAGAATACGGCGAGTAAATTAAGAAATGTAGGCAGTATGGCAGGTTTTTGTTAGTCTCTTTCTCTCTATTTCTTATAAAATACTAGCTGTAAAAGTAGAATAGTTCCTAAGCCGCGTTTAACTGAGTTAGGTCCAAAAAAATTCTTCAGCTCTCTTTGACATTAATAAAGATAAATGTCATATATCCCTTATCAAACTAAAGAAAGTATATATAGAAACAATAAAATTTTCAAATACGAAACTACATTTTAAATATTAATAAACATAAGCTTAAAAATATAAGCAAAATCTAACAATTTAAAGTACACAAAACAAATTTCACAGTAATAATTTAGTGAAAACTATGTAAATGGTCTACAGATAATCTCAACAAAGTTACACTATAGGAATGTTAGATATTAGTAAAGTTTGAATCTGTAGAGTTAACTCCTTTATTATGTAAATAACGTCACTTTGAGTGTAATGAAGCTGAGTATCTCTGGACCTATCTCAGTTAATGTTACATACCGGGAGCCAGGACTGGCTCATCCAGGGGTCTATTATATTATATAAATTGTGATGAAACCTTACCCTATTACACTTAACACTAGGTTCCCTCTGGTTGTTTTACTCGGTGTAAAAATTAACTATATTATAACAGATTAGAAGGTTTCTTTCATATTTTATACGATAGTTACATAAACAAATATTTGAGATACTAATTAAAATTATATTCATTGTAAATTAAAAAATATCAAAAGTTAATTAATTTTCAGTGAAATATGTCAAACTATAAACATATTTTAATATGCTTTCATTAAAAGTCAGAGTGCTTCAAAAAGAAAGTTTCAATAACTACAATACATATTACGACAGATAAAACCCGAGAATATTTGAGATTAATCGTAACAAATCACAAAACGTACTTTTCCAACACACAGTAAGTAACTTAAGCAAAATGACACGTCGCACAATCTATAATAGTCAGGCAAAGTACATGAATATTCCAACATATTTGCTGATAGCTGCCATCTCGGGGCGCCATTCCGCGATAACCCGAAGGAAGTCCGGCGTGGATAAGAGCGAGCGCCTTAAAGTATCGCTTCAAACTGTTATGTAAAAGATCAAAGCTTATCTCTGTGGAGCATGAATTTACAAGTAGGCTTAAGGAGAACATTTCCCGATCGATTCGCATTAGATACGATTACTAAGTCACTTGTCAAAGATGCCTTTCTAGAAAACATATGGATAAAGATTTTTAATGAAACTCTTTAACCGGATTAATGGCGTAGTATATGTGCATTATTGGAACGTATAATAATTGCGAAAATTAAAGATCTCATAGCATGTAAAGATAATAAAAAAACCGACACGCACAGACGTTGCGGGAATAATTTTTTTTGCATAGCGCTGTAACTTATATAGAAGGGTAGACAGAGGGAACCTGGGAACCTAATGTCAAGACACTCCGTTCTCTATTCAGAAACAATTTCTTACTTATATAATAAGTTTAATTGTCGTCTTATTTACATACCTTACTTAATACCTTGATACATGCCATTACCACAGTTATTAATCATTTAGACGGACTGTAGAATCGTTTTCATTATGACAATAGAAACAAAACGCCGCGTATCTCCATTGTCCAAGTTACACTACGCAATATGAAAAGGGTACGGTTAACGATGAAATTAATTTACCGATGTCAATATTTGTCAACGATATTTTTGCTTAAAAACAGAATATTATATTATACAAAAGTTTCTAATTTATTATAGTATGACAAATACTTTTAGATAATGTTTTTGATCAATTTTATAGCATTGTTAAACAATATTAAAAAGCTCTTTGAGAAAAGGCTTTATAAGCTTGAATTTTTTTTGTTGTGTCCAACTCCTGTATGCCCCATATATCAAGAAGGAGGGAACTTACTATTGAGACACTCCGTTCCTAACGAATCGCCCAATTATCAAAACACTGTTGAGAGGCGTACCTCGACGCCGCGCTTTATCTTCATATCTATCGCATTAATAACCCCGCAAGGGAATTTAACCCACATCTATCGTGTTTACAGACAGACTTTTAAATATAAAGTAAAGTTATTCATAATATGTAATGTAATAGTTTACTATTAGTTTATTATATTTGCCCCTTTATGGATTTTTCATTAAAAACCCACACTATCAAATATAGAGCTGGAAATGCGGTCAAAATGAAACTAATTTGAGAAAATTAAGTTGTCAACGAAATTATAGTTCTATTTAAATTTTACTCGCAATATTACAAATTCAATTACTTATAGTTAATGGAAATTCGGAGCAAATTGGTGTAAAATGGTTATGTTTAATATTCATAGATTTAAAAGGCCGATGTTTTGTAAGAGTGCGATGTAATTGGAAAATCTATTTAGAGGATTACTAAGAAATTCAAAAAGGTAACTTCTGAAGACTTATTTAAAATAAAAATAATATATTTTTTATTTAAATGTATATATTTATATATGTTAAGCGTGAAGTTTAGATTCTCCACATAATAGTCCTAGTGATACAAATCAAAAACAAAGTGATTTCTCACACTTCCATACATCACTATATCAAATAAAAATACCTGATAAAGAAAAAGTATCATAAAGACCACCTGAATCGTGATTCAATAAAACAATTGCTTAAGCCTTTTCACAGGCCGCAGAGAAAAAAAATTACATAAAGAAACGAATAGAAATATTTATACCGCAAACTCAGCGAGGCGAAAGCTTTTTCTAAATCCTTGGTTAAATTTACTTTGACGCGTTTTTCTTTGATCTTTTGCAATAAATTGTAGGGGGGAGAGCTATTATACAAAATACACCATATCATATTTTCACTTTGCTGTTGCTACTAGTTTGTTTTCATCGTGCGATTTTTTTTAGCTTCACGCTTTATACCGTAAACGTCAGTCGAAACTAAACGCTGAGCCTTGTCTTCTTACTAGAATGACAAAATGAAAGTAATCTATTCTCCTGCGTTGGAATCGAACTCACAACTGTCCTTTACGATGTGCCAAGACAGCCTTAATATTTATGTAATATTTTTCAAAATTAGATGGTTGATGATAGAGATAGATAGTTTGAAGTGACTAAGATTAATAAAAACGAGTGCAACTTTTTTATATTAATGATTACACATAATTTTCACTAAAATATTTCATTTTGTCACAAAATAACATTAACAAACAACAATATATGTAAAGAATAAATATCTCAGATAAACGTAAATATATAGTAATGTAACAAGTTTATTATCTAACAATAAAAACGTTTTGCCATCTGGAAGCCCAACAATACGTTGCGAATTGAACAATATCGATAACTTGGAAGATAAATGTTAGAAAATTGATGATAATACACTGTACTTTGTGGCTTCCTATATATTATCTGTTTTATTATTATACGTATTTATTCAAAGAAAGTCGGGGATAAGCTGAGACGTTAAAAACGCGTTGATATTAAGTTCGATTCACGCTCACGGAAATATGTTTGAAATATTTTGGTTCATCTGGCCTGAATATGACATGAAATCTAAGGGAACTAGCCATAAAAATTAAGACTTGATATCCATATCTGCCACTGCATCTGATTGTCATAGAAAATTTTGAAGAAGGCCTTAGCCTTAACATACCGAGCAGCAAGACATTTTCAATTGTAAAAAAAAAAATTAATTCTCCGTCTTACCTACATACTGTAAATCGAGTATATGAAGAGTGTTTAGTGTGTGCACAGTGATGGTCTAATTTTTAGAAACGGTGTTGAGAGGCGGTACTCAACGTGGGGCTTTATCTTATTACCGGAGCCAGGATGTAAAAATTAGGAGAATTTCAGAATAAAATTCATATAAAAAAATATTCAGAATTAAAACCACATAAAAAGTATAAAAGTGCACAAAAAAAATCTTGATATATCTCTACGGCTAGTTACACGCAAGATCTAACAGCAAAGGTATTTTTAACATGCCATGCTTCTGCTATCTCCGGTTTTTACAGACCCTCGAGGATTCTTTGAACTTACGTAACAAGTTGAATGCAAAGAAAAGTAAAGCAAATAAAAGAAAATCGATGTTTCTCTATTCATAGATGAGATTCTACCATCAATGTTCGTGAAGGTAATCTAAAAGTATATTTAGTAATAAATATATAAAAATAAATGTTAAAAGACTTATAATAAAGGTTCTTTTTCAGAAGTGGGCAAAAAAATTACCAAATTTTATATCAAAACACAGATACCCTCCACTTATTGACAAGTATCAGCAAACCTAATGAGCAATGTTATGCATTTATATTACGTGAACAGGTACAAGGTTCGATCACCGGTCGAGCAAATATCGGAAATAGACCTATTATACAGAGAGACGTGCGTATTGAAGATTAGCGACCCTTCAACAATATAAAAATGGGGATTCGTATAATGACGGCTATGTTACGGCTATGATTCGCTTCAGTCACTGTTGCTGTCTTTTGTGTATTTTTTTTATATTTTGATATACCTATATCTGTGTTTCTCTTAAGCCACTCCGTTCTTGTTCTTCGTCAAGATGAATTAAAAGATAAAATTATGGCTTTTCTTTACAGGGTTTTATTTGATTTGCCGTATTAGTGTGTGTTGGTGTATGTGAAATTTTGCAAGCTGAGATTTTGGATTACAACTTCAATTCTTATGACAATGAACTTGTTCTGTTGTCTGTTGTGATGTCTGTTTACAGTCACTTTTTGTACCCTGGCTCGCAGGACTGGCCTCAAATGAATGGCTTGATTTGTCAAATACAATACACCATAAAACAACACCTAGAAATCATGTTTTTAAAAAGATTTTACTTATAAATATTTCCTTTTTAAATATACTACAGACATTATTTAATTCCGTAACATACGAACAATTCAATAGTTACAATCTATAAATTAGAAATTTTCTATCGCTGTATGTTTTTTTTATAAGAATACATAAATATATATAAACATAAGTTGTGCTTAAAAGCAAATGAGAAAAAAGCTCGTAAATATTAAAAGAAAGTCAACGTCACTAGTGATATATTATACGTGTGATGATATGCGTTGACACGAACTTTCCAGACTAGGTGATGGTTAGGGTGACCATATCGAGTCATATAAATTGTATGAAATACATTAAAAAAGATGGAATACCCAGGGTAATTTGTGTTAAGATATTAGTAACGCATATTCACTCAAATAAAACGCATAAAACGTTTTTAGTTTTACAACGATAATGTGAATAGTAAACTATGAAAAAAACTATTCTTCTTCTACCACTTTTTATAAACATGCTAAATGTGTAATTCTTTTATTTTACTTAATAAAATAAGATATAAAAATTTTTTTAGCTTATTATCCGAAGCTTTTCCTAATCATAGTCACCCTATAAAGGCGCGAACTTTCCCCGATGACAAATTGCCAAATCAGTCAAGCGTGAGCGCGAAGTGTATCGACATCTAATGTATTACTTTAGGTTTTTACACGTTAATAACTAAGAATAAGTAAGTCTATTTATATAACAGGAGGATATACCGAAAAAGCCATGTATGCTATATTATATATGCTAAATATGCGACGATATTGTAAACGCAATGGTGTGGACGGTTGCTGGAACAACAACCATTTAAACAAATAATTTCTCCGCTTTGGTAGAAAAAACGTTTTTATTCCGTTTCCGTCCATTCTACACAATTTTCTCCTCTGTTAACACTAGGTTCCCTCTGCCTACCCTGCTACACTGTTTTTTTTAATTTATAGGTATATTTTTTGAAATTGAAAGGAAAGGCTAAAATTTATATTTAAAGTTAATTAACTTCTGTCTGTAAGCGATGAGGTCCTACTTCTTCAATTATAAACTCAACCCTAAGAATTCGAAATCACAATCACTGAAACACATAATAAATTAACAAAATCGATTACGTATAGAGAAATATAATAATAATAATACTATTTAAAGTGTTGCCCCATACTGAGGTAGCTAACAACTTCCAAATGACCCTACAAAAGAAAAGAAAACAAACACTAAATGATAATGTGACTTTTCAAAAGTCACGCGAAACTATTTTTCATTAGGTGAAATTACCTTTGATGACTGTGGTAGTAACGTAATAATGCGTTATTATGCATTGTAGGTGCTTATTTTCCAATTATAATTATAAGTAACAACAGAAAATAAACAATAAATAAAAATAACATACTAATTATCGGTCGCAACATTATTTGCGTAGACATTAACTTATGTTATTTTAGCTTCACGCTATATCCCGCAGAGGGAACCTGGAGACCTAATTTAAAAACACTCCCACTGCATTAAGACACTTCCGTTTCCCATTTTTCGCCAAATTTTAGAGGCATTGCGTGTTTAGTGGCGGAACTAAAACTAAGATGTATGTAAATCGTAAAATCGCATTTTCTTTCCGTCCGCGTCACTATAGAAATTTGGAAAAGGGTATAGAAAACCTAATAATAAACACCATGTTTTTATTAATTTTTAGAATATCATGTTCACGTTTCACAATGCTGCACTTCGTTCAGCCAGACCTTAAGAACAAAAATACTAAACTTATCTGTTTTACACGAACAAAATAAATAAAATATCCAACTTTTCACATTAAAAACACTGAAGTTTTCACGTTAAGCTGGCGATTCAGAAAGCCAGCTGAATACCAAATATTTTGGGATACTGTATATAATAATATGATTCGAATTTGATTTTGCGACGGCTGGGCTAAAGTATTTTAGGTTAGAGATAGCCATTGCAGAACTTTTGTGTGCAAGTAATGTTAAACTACTTAAAAGTTGTTTTTCAATTAAGTACTATATTTAGGGACATTTATGTATTTATAACGCTGTTATTATGATTGTTATCAGAACGGAACCAGAGCAAGAGATTGAAAAGTAATTCCTCCGAGTGGAAAGCAAACCCACAACCGTCATGTTTACAGTCAGACGCTTTGCTACTATGGACTTAAGTAGCGTATTCGATTCAAACACAACATACCTACTCAAAATTCATATAACATATAGACAATATTTACATGTGCTCAATATGTGGAAATCTGAAATCCACTGAAGCATTCATATTTTCATTGAAGTAACCTCGCAATTTGTTAGATATCTAGCATAATGCTTACTGAAGTGGTAAGTTTGAGCTTCGCGTCGTGATTTGAGTGGATCTTACATTAGCTTTACTCAACGTATGAAGATTGGTATTCTTTTGGATTTCTTTAAGTAACTTTTTTATAGAAGCTCTTATTAAGTGGCTTGGTTTTCCGAACCCGTTGATCTATAATATTTTTTTACTTAAATGAGGTAGGTACCTACTAAATAGGCGAAAAGGAAAAATAAGAGAAATTTCCATAAAATATAGGAAGTCATGGCACAGTGGGACAACGTAAACGCGACCGTCATCGGTTCGATCCCCATTTGGAATAATGATTATATTTAATTTATTTTCATTTCCACGCTTAATTATGTGATAAACAAATTGCGGCTTTGAATTTCCCTACTCAACAAGCAATCGTATCGTCGTAGCCCTAGAGTTCCATCTGCCTACACTGCTATACGGGAAAAAGCGTGAAGCAGAAAACTTTTTTACCAGAAAAATAAAAGAAAATTCAAACTAGCCCACGATGTACACACATCCGATGCAGTTAAACACAAATCAGGATACAACAAAACTAACATTAAATGAAATCGACAGGATGGGAAAAAGTCCATAACAATAAAAGCTATAAACTTTTAAAAAGTTCTCTTGAAAGTAACTCTCGCGGAAACATCAAAGTCGTATCAAACTTGAAACAACAATCGCAGCATTGGCAAAGATTTAGGAAGGCGAAAGATTGTATCTAATAATAAACTTCACACGTTGTCTAGACTATTTATTGTTTACTATTGTGTAACGATTCACGTGGTTTTACTTTCATTTATTAAATTGCATAGTTTAACAATTTAGATGAGGAGAGTCAATCCACAAATTTTATTAAATTAAATTATCTCTATATAAGTACAGCTGTTCGAAACATTAGGGACCCAATAATATGTAAAAAGATTGGCACTTTGGTTATGCGCAGAGACGTCCTCGCTGTGCTTTCTCTACCACATTTATCATAGGGAATGTTCTGGGGAACTTTTTTACCGCACAGTAGGTCACATACTAAAATATCATTTTCACCACCTGGATAATAGGCACTACTGTGTGGCTCCGTAGCTTCCTCGATGAATGTACTATTAAACACTTAATAAAAATTTGAAATTCAAGTCAGTAGTTACTGAGATTAGGAAGTTCAACCAGTCAACAAAATATTTATCTTTATAAATTAGTAGATATATATAGTATAAACCTTTCTACCCTATCAGAAAAAGCCATTAAAAACAAATATCCAACAACAAATTACAAAGACATACAAACAAAAAGAAAATTCATGGAAAAGTCCAATTTTTCCATAACATTAACAAAAAAGCGACGCGTAAACATTGTAAGTGGAAAAAAAAAAGTAAAAGAGTAAAACATTCGATGTGTAATGACGCGCATTGACTGAAACTTGGCTGTTATTCAACAGGTCGCTGTTCCCTGCTTATAGAGTGGCTGTAATGTTTTATATGGCTATGTTCTCCTATTTTATTATACAAGTTTAAAACTTATCTCAGTTTATTATGTTAAGTTGTAGTTTTATTATTACAGCGCAGCGGTACGAATGAAAGTAATGACTAAAAGCTGTTCGTTGGAAACTAACGAGTTCATTTAATTTTCTACGTTATTTTCTAAATGAAATTGATTCAAGTATAAAAAAACAACGTATAAATTTTAAATTGATTTTCTTAAAATAAATCACATAACTTTCTGCTTTATTATAAGCTGTGTGTCAACATTCAGCAACCCTGCTGTATACGACACTAGTGTTAAGGCACTCCATTCACCATTTTCTCTCAATTTTCGAGATATCGCGTGTTATGTAGGGGACGTCAACGCTGCAGCCAGAGCGAGGTAATGAAAATAGTTTATTAACCTGCTTGGGAATCGAACAACACATACATTTGAACCCATTTAAAATTAGTTTAATGACAATCAACATATCTGCGAGCGGCAGTAGGACATGTAACTAATAATCCCTGCTTTTGTTGGAAAAGCTTAAGTAACATGTTGGTCAACTTATTTCTTTAGTATCCGTCCGAATTCAAGACGTGTTGAGTAACAGAACTAAACGCTGCAGTTTATCTTGCGTATAGGTAACCCAAGTGTTTATTAATAAAGTAATAAAAATTACATACACATGAATGAAACATGAGATTTATAACATTTTAAACTTTATAATTAGCTGAAAAAACAAAAAAAATGTTCATATTGCGTGTTTCAATTACGATATTCCTACAACATATCTTATATAGTACATGTCGAAAAACCACGCAATCCAACAAATGTCGTGATTACCAAATATAAACCAGGACTGTCGTAATTCAAATGAATTACTTANTCACCACCTGGATAATAGGCACTACTGTGTGGCTCCGTAGCTTCCTCGATGAATGTACTATTAAACACTTAATAAAAATTTGAAATTCAAGTCAGTAGTTACTGAGATTAGGAAGTTCAACCAGTCAACAAAATATTTATCTTTATAAATTAGTAGATATATATAGTATAAACCTTTCTACCCTATCAGAAAAAGCCATTAAAAACAAATATCCAACAACAAATTACAAAGACATACAAACAAAAAGAAAATTCATGGAAAAGTCCAATTTTTCCATAACATTAACAAAAAAGCGACGCGTAAACACTGTAAGTGGAAAAAAAAAGTAAAAGAGTAAAACATTCGATGTGTAATGACGCGCATTGACTGAAACTTGGCTGTTATTCAACAAGTCGCTGTTCCCTGCTTATAGAGTGGCTGTAATGTTTTATATGGCTATGTTCTCCTATTTTATTATACAAGTTTAAAATTTATCTCAGTTTATTATGTTAAGTTGTAGTTTTATTATTACAGCGCACCGGTACGAATGAAAGTAATGACTAAAAGCTGTTCGTCGGAAACTAACGAGTTCATTTAATTTTCTACGTTATTTTCTAAATGAAACTGATTTAAGTATAAAAAAATAACATATAAATTTTAAATTAATTTTCTTATCACATAACTTTCTTTCTTTGCTTTAAGCTGTGTGTCAGCATTAAGCAACCCTGCTGTATGTGACACCAGTGTTAAGACACTCCATTCACAATTTCCTCTCAATTTTCGAGATATCGCGTGTTGTGTGGTGCGCACGATGGTTTCAACATATAATTAGCGGTAAATAACATACAAAACAGATACATTTGTACCCATTTAAAATTAGTTTAATGACAACCAACATATATGCGAGCGGCAGCAGGCCATGTAACTAATAATCCCTGCTTTTGTTGGAAAAGCTTAAATAAGATATTGGTCAACATATTGTTAAGACACTGTGTGTTGAGATTTTTTTGAGATTTTATAACATTTTAAACTTTATAATTAGCTAAAAAACGAAAAAAAATGTTCATATTGCGTGTTTAAATTACGATATTCATACAAAATATCTTATATAGTACAAGTCGAAAAACCACGCAATCCAACAAATGTCGTGATAACGAAATATAAACCAGGACTGTCGTAATTCAAATGAATTACTTAACATTAACGAAAAAGCAAATTACCTAATATTACCTATTTATTATTAACGTTTTGTGTTTTTTCGTGATTAAAAGAATCATTGCCACTAATAAATTATTGTCAGTTTGTAAATAATTGACTTGATAAAAAAGTCACAATGACTTTCTTACGATTCTTCTCAGGTCTGAGGCATTAGTAAACCGGTGGTAAGTTATTTGACGCCCAAAAAATTAAGCACGTAAGAAGAAGAAGACTTGTGACTTGATTAAACGCCGTATTTTTGGGATAAAAATGTGACTCCGAGGATTCAAAATACATATATTTATCCGAACTGGTTGAACAAAGCGCAGAATCAGGTTCCACCACATAAAGCACAATGTAATTTAACATTCAATATTTTTACCCATTTTCAGCTTTAAACATTTCATTTCCCCAATGTACGATTGAAATAAAACCACGGGGCTATTTTGGTTAAAAAAAAGTATAAACGCTAATATAGTAGATACATTTATCAATTGTGTGTTATAATTGTGAAAATGTGAAATAAATTGAATTCCCCCTCGGATATCGGCGAAGAGTATACCTCTAAAATAGGATGTAGATACGAAATACGCTTTACGACCATAAAAAATATATAAAAAGCTATCACCAAGGCCGCGTTTCCATTTCCCCATTCTGGTAGACAAAGTGCGGTGCTGAGTTCCGCCACTCGACATGCAATGTCTCGCGAAATTGCTCAGAAAATGAGGAAAAAACAGTACAAACATTTTAACAGTGAAACAAAATCGTGAATTCGGAGGTTCCTTTAATTCAATATAAAATCCTGTAAATACAAGTAGGGACTTTTGGTAACTTTACACTAGTTAGGCGCATAGTTCCCACTTTTACTTCAGAATCACGTCGTTGTACGTGAAACGTCTAGAAAAGTTTAAAACTTTAGTACTCAGAACTAAACCTGTTCTTTAAATTGAAATCCACCGGCGCCATAAAAGATAAAAATTAGAAAATTATTTGATACGAAATAGAGTAATATCTACCTTTGTTATTCTAGCAACTACTTATCTAGGCATAAAGCCAAAACAATTAAAAAGTGAGGCTGTGTGCAATTCCTTTAATGCTTTTAATGGCGCTAAAAAGGTGTTTTTTTTTATCGTATTTTAAACTAATTTTTTTTATAAATATATTTCCTTTTTATATATGTAATATAAATACAAGTACCTGTAAAGCTAAAATATGATACAAAGAAGTCCCCAAAACCCACTTACCACAGTGATAGGATAGGCGGGGTTGATGATGGTGTACAGCAAAATGTGGTTCGGCCGAGCGGGCAACTCGCGCTTACGCCGCGGCTCGCCCGACATGTAGTTGTTGCCATTACTCTGTGGACAACAAAGATATTTCGTAAGAAACTAATGTCCATAATATCTAATTTATCAGATACATAGTAATTATACATTAATGTCAGACATATCGAGTTTTTTTCTTTATTTCAATTTGAAAGAGTTTTCACCAAACGAGATGAGATTTTAAAAAGTCAACGAATTTCATGAATATAAATGTTGTTTGAAACCTATAAAATTTGAGTTAAGAGTATTCTTTAAATAAATATGAGTTTTGTCGTATGGTTTTTATTAAAACGAAAATAAGTTTCCAAGATTTCACGTCTTTCACATTTTGAACAAAATGGAATAGTTTAAGCCATTATGACATTTAATGCATAGTTTAAGTCGCTCTCCAATCTAAAAATACATATTAACGAACTAAACAAAAAAATATAATTTATAGCAAGTATAAAAGTATACAATTATAATATATAAGATAAAATATCATAAGATATAAAATAAAAACGTTTGGAACTAAAAAATGAAGTACGCAAAGAAACTAAAATGTTTATTTATGTCGTCCGTCAGCCACAAATGCCTTGTTATTCATGCACACAGAACAGTGTCTAGTAAAAATGGTACCAATAAAAAGTATATAAATCTATATAATAAAATAATAGAAACAGAAAAAAATCAAAGTATTACTGATGTAATAACGTGTGTTAGATAAAGGTAAACAGGTTTTATTTTTTTTGTGTTAATATCGAATAAATCATTCCTAGATTATATTCCATTCTCTACTTCTAAAAATTATTTTATACAAAACAAAGAACGAGGACCCCGAATAGGATTTTGTTCTAAATGTACAAATGCCTTCTTGTTTTTGCCACGGTTATGATGAATTTAGAAATATAAACTAATAAGGGGTCATCGTGGCGTTTATTTATTATGATGTTCGTATAAAGTGAAGAATAATTGGTCTCTTAATAAATTGACTTACATTTAACTTGCGTTTATGAGGGTCGTGAGCGTCCTCGTCAATATCAAATATTTTCTATTTTAGTCATAACATTTCCAAGGTACTTACAGCTAATCTAAGTGTCTGCTAACTCCGATAAATACTTACAAAAGAATAAAACCAACAAGACCGTCGCAATAAATATTCTAAAATGAGCGGAATATCTATAACGAGTAGCTGTGATCTTTTTTTTATGAATAAATATAACGAACGAGAATGTCTTCAGTACACATTTAATTAGATATATAAGGTTATAATACATTAATTCTATTTAATAAATAGCAGACTTTGGAACCTAAAAATATTTTAAGTACCTACTAGTAAGTTATCTTATCAGATACAGATTTCGCACTGTGCCACAAAGACACCTAAGTATTAAGGAAACCTCTAATTATTATTCTCTATTAATTATGTTACCGGTTGTAACTTGGAGTACAAAATATAGAAAATGGCACTATAAACGATAAGTCTAGCATCAATCTGAAAAAAAAAAACTGTACAAATAATAGTAATACATAATTGACTATTTTAAAAAATCTTAAAAATCAAATTAATTTAAAACGGAATTTTATATTTTGTTTGGGATTCCAAGTGTGTCAAAATTTTCGAAAAGTGTAGAACGCAGATTGACTATTCACTTTTGTTAGGAAGATTCTTCAAACATAATAAGAAGCCAAAAACCCTATAACCTCCGTTCCCATATCCTCAGTAGGTACCTACGTATAAATCAAAATTTCCACTACGCAATTAAACGTCCAACTGTCATTGTCAATAAATCAAAATGCACAGAGCACTTCGCACAGAGGTAATTGACGGGCGATATGGCGTGACGTCCGTTTGACACGCCGGTTCATATAGTTAGGATCGGAGCACTATTGTTTTGTACAATATGTGTTATTGTGTAATCTATACGAAAATGGAATGATTTAATTGAATAGATATCAATGTAGAGTCAATAAAAAATAAATAAGAGCCAATCGTGGCACTACTTTAACTGTTAGCGAGAAGGTTGTGGATTCGATTCCCACTCGGAGACATTATATTGATCTGATAACGAGACAAAGTGTGGCGTTAAATTCCGCCACTCAACGCGCAATTTATTCAAAAACAGTAAGTCAGCAACGAAGAGACTTAATATGTAATAGCTTCCCTCTGTCTATCCTGCTGTATGCGATGCAGAGCTATAAACTAATAAATAGAAGAAAAGTGAATGTATAAACTTTCATTAAGTATAGTGACAAATTTGTACAAATATAAATTAATGAATTTAGAATTTGTTTTCCACTATTCAACATGCCTTGTCTCTTAAGAAAGCGGAGTGTGTTAACATTCTAGTTGTATTCATTTTCTTTAATATATAAAAACTTATTTTAAAATATTTTAAATTTAATAATAATAATATATCATAATAAATGATATACACTCACTCACCTCTACCGTCCACAAGGTCTATGAAATGCACCGCGTCATTACCGTCACTCCAGCTGTCAAAGCACGCCGACAGTGACTCGAAAGTACGAACATAGAACGAAATACGCTATTCTAGTATAATTTGCAGGAATTA
Source organism: Heliconius cydno galanthus (assembly GCA_036379175.1). NCBI lineage: Eukaryota > Metazoa > Arthropoda > Insecta > Lepidoptera > Nymphalidae > Heliconius > Heliconius cydno. The sequence continues at coordinate 721,879 of JAKRZM010001012.1, read as the reverse complement.
GAATCGCTATAAATTACCTTGTGAGAGCTTAATGGATAACGCATTAGCGTTTAACATTGAGCGACAATAGAAAAACATACATACATATTTATTTATATAGAAAAATATTTTTGTACATAAAGTGGTTAATATAAATATTGATGATATAGGCGTGGAATTCAGGCGAAAAGCGGAAAAAGGAGTGACTTAACACTCTTAATTCTCTCTGCTTACACTGCTATATGCGGGACAAAGCGTAAAGCTCTAAAAAGTTAAAAAAACATTATTTCAGTATCGATACTAAACTTTTCGACTTTTGTTATTAATCAAAATAACCGTATATTTTTTAACTATCATAATGTGTCTAATACATTTACACCGCAGTATAAATTCTAATATAATTCCTTTAACATATTAAAATGGTAAAACCACTGTTATAATTAAAATTCAGCCTAAATCCGGCTCCGAAGAACCAGAAATTGAAATCTATACTAATATAATAAAGCGGAAGAGTTTGTTTGTTTGTTTGTTTGTTTGTTTGTTTGTTTGTTTGTTTGNTATATGCGGGACAAAGCGTAAAGCTCTAAAAAGTTAAAAAAACATTATTTCAGTATCGATACTAAACTTTTCGACTTTTGTTATTAATCAAAATAACCGTATATTTTTTAACTATCATAATGTGGATAATATATTTACACCGCAATATAAATCCTAATATAATTCCTTGAACATATTAAAATGGTAAAACCACTGTTATAATTAAAATTCAGCCCGAATTCGGTTCGAAGAACCAGAAATTGAAATAATCTGTAATATTACTAAAATATTATTGGGCTCAAATATTTAATATTCCAACAGTGAAGTCAAAAGTAACTCTATTGAAATTAATAACAAACAATATACTATCAGCAAACGAACGCAATAAGACGCGCTATGAATATTCATCTCCACGCCCATAGACCAGGCCGGGTTTTAGAATTATTTATGTTTAAATCTTCTGCGTTTTCATTGTCTTCTTAGTTTTCTAGTTTTGTGTTTAATTTATTTTCAAATTATTTTTTTAACTGACACAAACATATTTTGAAATCTTTATACTAATATTTTTTTAAAATAAGTCATAAAAATGAAAAAGTCAAAAATTCTTTACCAGAGTGGGATTTAAATCTACAACATATACAAATATTTTCTAAGTCAATCAATTCCATGACGACTTAATAATTAATTTATTTTCTAAAACAATAAATAACCTAACCTAAAAAGAGCAGCTCTACAGTCATGTAGGCACTTGAAGTGAAGAGCTCATAAACTCTTAAATAACGTCGTCGTCAATCCAAACACAATATCGTTAAGAGGTTACGTGCTTATGTATTACGTATATTATGAACAAGTTGTATGTAATTACAAAATTAATCTTACATGTTATTATCGTGGAGTGATCTTGTTTGTTCAGTACATAAATTCAAAATCGTTTGAACTTAAGCACTTTTGTAGCTTCACACTTTATCCCGCACATAGCAGAGTAGGCATAGGAAACCTGATAAACTAGATAAAGCGTCTTTCGTTCTCCACTTCCCGCCGAATTCTCGAGGCATTGCGTGTTCATTGGCGGAAATCAACGCCGCGCTTTGCCTCACAGAGCACCAGAGCGACGAAATTAAAATATTGAATATTTCATTCCTTCAATTGGGAATCGAATCCACAACCATCGCGCGTACAATTGTACCCTTATGCCTATGCGGCACAACGGCCTCAATATTGATTCACACATCTCACTTTCAAATATTTATATAATTTTATCATCATAACTTACATGTTATATTACATCTTATAAACAAATAATTAGTATTGCATTCCTTTAAAGAAATAAATACATATATTAAGTAAAATTTTAGACAATATCACCAAAGCAAAACCTAATGTAGTACAAAATCCTATTATAACTATGTATGTATGTACTTTACATATAGTATATATACAAAACAAACACCTATTAACAGTATTAGTCCGCAAAACACGATAATAAGTACAAAACGCGAGCGTATTCTAAAAGGTATCACAATACAATCGCGCTACCAGTTACAGCATCAGGGGATTAGAAACAAGATTACTATTTAACTTTAAACATTGTAAAAAATAATTGGAGTTTGTTAAACATTTTATATTAATAAGTGTTTTTATTTTGTTTGAAAACATGTTTATACTACATTGAGACCGTCGTGGTATAGGGGCACAAGCGTGGGACTGTAAATGTTCCGTTCCGTTTTGCCTTGCTACCAGAGTAATGAAATGAAAATATTAATTATTTATACATATATACTACAATTTTATATATATAACAAATAATATTAATCAATACAATACAATAAAAAAAAGGTAAACCCACAAATAAAATCTTCTTTATCCGGTACTAAATACACAACCTAAAAGGTTAAAAGTCAACGCTTGTATTAATTCTATTCTCATGAGCTTTGTTATGAAAGGAAACATCGACTTACAGTAAGAAGATTCACCTTAAAACTCTTTAAATCCTAACGTATTTGAATTTCTCACCCGACTTAGTCGTTGGAAAGTGCAAAGAATACTATAAAACGAAATTACATTCTATTTCTTTAGGAGTAAGGTTTTTTTTAGTTTGTATAGTAAAACTTTATATTAACATAGCGTGTTACATATAAATTGTCCAGTCTGTACGATGATATTGAAAATAACGACGTCGTAAATCTGCTTTAAGATCAGATCTTAAGGAAACGCACATTTATTAATAATAATATAATTATACATGAATCTATCCAATAGGTACATCACTAGTCACTAATCTATTTTTCTTTCTATGATAATATTAACGATTAGAATAGGGATGTGTTATTATTCAATTTAGTTTCTCGATTACACGAGAACGTTTACTTTAATTAAAATTGTATTTTTCGTTGTTGCCGTTTTGTCTTCATTCTATTAGGTATATAAAAAGGATTTTTTGGGTTTTCGGTTTCTGTAGCAGTATGAAATCAAGAAGTAAGTAAGCTAATACAAAAAAAATATGATGGCAGTTACATGGTTTCATTTTAGTCTTTTTAATTTTCAGCGAATAAAATTTGTCTTTTTATTTTATCAAATATTAAAATCATTGTTCATTGTTAACTATATGAGCATCTACTCTGTTTCATAACAATTAAGTAAAAGTTCAACGCAATCTCGAGATTCTGAGAAATTTTGTTTATTCGCATTAAATTTGGCGCGGTAATAAATTAGCTTCAAGAAAAGACTCCATTTAATTTACAAAGAAACTATTTTAATAGCAATTTATAAGCTATTTTATTATACAAGATTATTTAAATATCTACTTGCTTCACAGCCTCCTGACAATAATTCAGTGTAAAATCATATTTTCTCAGTGAGACTGTAATGGCACAGTGGAACAGCGTGTGACCGTAAGCGCGACAGTTGTGGGTTCGATTCCTACTCGAGAGATTTAATTATTTTAGTAGTTCATTACTTGCTCTACTAGTAAGACTCGCCACTCAAGACCCAAATGTTCGAATATTCGGCTGAAAGTAGAGAACAGAGTATCTCAGTAACAAAGTCTTCCTGCCTACCCAGGTACAATCGGAATACAGCATGATACTAAAAAAATGCATTTATAATATTTACTTTTAAAGTTCTAACAAAAGTAATTTTGTGTTATATCGGATTTCATAAGGCCCATTCCCTATAACACCATACAAACAATTTATCAAACCTATGTATTTAAGCCGTTATTAATATAACAATATTTAGGATTCTACAGATAATAAAGAATATACTTAGACGATATTTTAGCATATATTCCTACACAGTTCGTATTCAATACCGTCGTAAAGAGCATTTACCAAAACACTTTAAAAACGTGTCATTAAATATACTCAGTTATCCTGAAAGATAACTAATTAAACTCAAAAAGGTAAAAAATACCATTAATTAAAACAAATAGTCCACAAAAATGAGTAAAAAAATATAAAAGATAACGTAACAAGGAAAAGCGTTGATAAAAATGGAAAAAAGGGTACAATTAGAACACCCAATTCTCACCTTTACATAACATAATCAAATTTATGTGTGGAAAAAAACACAGTTAAAAAAAACCTTTTGTTTGGGTGAATATGAAACGTTTGTTTTAATTTATAAAATTAATTGCACGACTTGTGGGACAATAATTGTACAATATTTATTAATATTACAAATGAAAACCCTGCAATATCGTTGATAATTTCAGAGTTTTAGTTTTTTTTTTATTAATGAGAGCAAATATTTATACCTACATTTTATATATTTTTAACCCGAGTTATACTTCCTTAACAATTTTTACGTAAGACGTGCAGTCTGCACAAACGGTGTCAAGAACAAAAATAGAAAAAAAAAGAGAAGTCTTTTAAAAATTTCTTTCTATAAATAAACGCAGCATATTTCGCTGTGAAATAAGAATAAATTACTGATAGTAGTCTTAACGAGATACCGAGTACTCCATAATGACGTTTGTGTCGACTGGCGGCATTCATAATGCTGGGTGGCAAGAACTGCGAAAAATCTATTATATCAGATGGACTAATTAAAATTTTAAAATTATAACAATATGCTTCAAGTAACCTAATTAATGAGTTTTTTTCATCAAAATTATTATGACATGAGAGTGAAATATGTATTATATTGAGAAAGTTGATTTTCGATTTTTAGCCTAGTGTTAGTTTATTACCAGTAGTGACAAGTTTCTCTGTTCACTATGACCTTATTAAAATCGTATAAATATTCATGTTCCAAGTAAGATCACTATTTATAAAGATCGTTTACAAATGTCAAAATCTGCGGCGACCCATTCGAACAAAATGCCATGAACATTACAATGCACTTCAAAACCGAATTAAGTCATACAATTAAATTTGCATTTATTACATAATCACTATAATCATGATTATAGAGCTATTGTATTAACTTAGTTAGTATACTTAGTTTTACAGTATTACTTAGTTGCAAATATTATAAATTTGTAGCGTACACGATTGTAAATTTGTACACGATAGCTATAACTGTAAAACGGTTATGTAAAAATGTATGTTATTATTATAACTACTTTATTACACGGTGTAATTGAACAAAACCTTTATAAAATTAAAATTCCCTAAATAAAAACGAATAAAAAAAGAAAGTACATATTTCAAGGCATTTTAAATACGGCTAAGAAGTAAAACTAAATATCCACCTTACATTACTGCTGAAAATTCCTCAATTAAACATATACTTCTTACAAATTTCTACGAAACATTAAGAAATATTATATTAATAACAGAATAAGGGGCAAAAATATTTAAAATATATTTGAAAACACGCTATATTCATATATACGTCGTCGTGTAACGGCGGCGGCGGTCGTTTGGCGCTAGCAGATGTTCTAACGGCCGTTTATTACGACTATGAGTATTTGAAAATTACTTTTATGGCTTGCACGTCTTAGTTGAGACACTAATTTGGTTATATGTTCTATTGATTGCTATGGTTATTAGTGTTACTAATGTCATTTAGTGAATAAACTATGTTGGGATGTGAGTAAGCTTTCTGATTGTAACTTAATTTTCAGTTTGATGAAATATTTATTAATACCTATATATTTATATAACTAAGCATGAATCAGAAAGTGGGGACCAGAAGTGTTTTAAGACTAGGTTCCCAGGTTCCCTTTACTTACACGATACGTAATATCTGCTGTATCTCAGCAGGTTTTTATTTTTAAGATTTACACTTTATCCCACATAGGAGATTAAACATAGAGAAGTTAGACATAGGTAAACTTACCTGCGGCGAACAAGTTCCACCTAATTTTCGAAACATTGTCTGGTGAGTAACGGAACTTGACCCCGCGCTATATCATACCATAGAAGAACCGATGAAATGAAAATACATGAAACTTTCCCCTAATGGGAATCGTACCCACAACAGTCCCGTTTAGTCATAGGCTGTCCCACTGCGCCACAACTGTCTCTAATATTATTATATTCTATAAAATTTAAATATCAAAATAATACAGACATAACATCTAAACGAATTAGATAAGCACGTGTCAATCGCCGGGCCGCAAACGGCGCAATTTGGCGTCAACGCAAGTTGTCGTAGGTCGTTAATGCTTAATAGTATGAGAAAATTGTTTAACGGCGTAATTGAGGCCGCCACAGCGAAAGTGACTAACGTTTATTATGACATTGAGGTATGTACGTATATACTAAAACTAAATTTTATATTAATAAATAATTTGAAGAGTAGTCGATGTTACAATTTTGATTTAAAAATTGACGATGATGACTAAATGGTTTGAGAAGTCCGCGGTGTTAGATTCCGCCAAGTTACAATATAAGACAAAATCAAATTTAAAACGGAACTTTTTTCTATGATTACTTTGAAAACGTTAAATTCAATTCCCCAACTGAATCGAACCCAGAACCAGTCGCGTTTACAGTCACACAATATTTTGCTTTTCTTTATATATCATAAATTATTTCATAATTTATCTAGTAACTTTTAAGAATGACTATGTAAACTACGAAATAGCAATGCAAATTATTAGACAGAAAGCGATTGAGTGAAATAATGTGTGATGAAAATTATACAGCATAGTATTTTTTCTGTATTTCAAAATAATCGTTTTCTGGTTCCATAATTATAGTTTTTTTTTTTCACTATTTTTCGTTGTGTAGGATATTATTTTCTTTATTTGACGCTGAGTGGGAGGTGTTATGTATATAACCGTGTCGCTTTTAAGTTATCCAAAGTATCACGTATCGGCTCGGAGCTATAACGGAACGGTTTTAAATACTACTTCACTCAAGTTTTAATTAAATTAATAATTTTGAATGATAATATACTTTCCTAAATTATCTGTACATAACAAAATAATTTAGGGAAGTATGTTTTATCTTCTTTGTTTTATCTTTCACCAAAGCAAAAACAGATATAATATACAGGTAACAATAACACTACACATACAGGTACATAAGTAACAATAACACTAAAACTCATATAAGAACGGAATAAACAGCCCGAAAGAGTTCTTATACGAGTGCTGGTCCTTGCTTGTTATAAACTCCGTTGCGTGATTCCACTCAAACACTGGGTTTAATAATTGGATAGAAAGTTGGAAAAGGAGTGTCTTAACTCTATTTTCCCCCTGCCTATCCCGCTATACGTGTGTGGAAGTAAAGAAAATAATCTTCAAAATCAACAAAAGAAAAACAAAATATACTCAAACACGTAACAATAACATCAAGACTCATACAACACCGGGTTAAACAGCCGGAAAGAGTTCTCTTGTACGAGTGCTGGCCCTTCCTTGTTACCGTCGGTATAAGGCATAAGCTATTTATTTTAATGGTACATTCCTGGTTATGAGTATATAAGGGGCGTATGTACGCCTTTTGTTCAATTGCTTTGAAAAACATTTCAATTGATAGCTGAGGTATCATTTCTTTGTTTACGTTGAATATTTGTTTTTTTACTTTGACTCATTTCCCATATTTTGCTCGTTAGTTGATCAAAACCCCTTCATTAACTTAATAATAAACTACTAAAAAAAATGAATTATGAAAAATTTCAACATATTATATATGTAGTTCATTTCAGAGACGAAAATATTTTAACATTCCCCCGAGAGAGGGAACTCACTACCAAATTAAAAACAAGTGCGTACTTTCACACTATCCACTAAAAGGAAAAAAAAACATTACAACAATATGTTAATAATCGCTAACATATCACAAACTGAATTTCCTTTTACATAAAGCCATTTTGGTGGAAAAAATAAATCATTTCCGAGTCAATTTATACGACACGCTTGATTGGACATTTTGTATGGTAGAAATACATTAACAGCGTATTTTACATAAACACCACTTTATTACTCATATTATTATTATTATCTCGAGATTAATGAATCGTGTGAAATACGACACTTTTTATTCGAGTGCGATATTGAAATAACGAATGAGCAAATGTGTTTCGAATAAAATTGAGTATAACTTATTTTGAGATGAGCATATAACGCTATTGTAGCTTAGTGGGACAGTATCGGGATGTATCTACACACGACGTTTGTGAGGACGGTCCTTAGAGAGGAAATTTCTTAACATTCAAATTTAAAAACATATATATCCAAATATATTTTTGCCAGTACTTTTGAATCTCGATGTTTTATAAACATATAGCTACCACTCCATATATGAATACATTATGTTCTGTCCAATGTAACACTATGGGACTACTAATACCGTCTTAGTAGTACGTTCAACTCTTCTCTGCCTCACTCTCTCGTTTGAAGTTCTTACGTTTATCGAATCAAAATAACGATAGAGAAAATTGATAACATTATAATAAAAAATCAATTAGGCGCATCTTCCTTAATTTAAAAGGCTAAAGTATTGAAAATGTCAGTAATTTAATTTAAAAGTAAAAGTATAACCGCATTAACAACGTCATTCCAGATATAATCAGTGCACTTTAGCGCTCGTTAAAATGTATAATTAAATCCGACAAAATTGGGTTTTAGTTCAATCGAATGGCAAACTCGAATACGTTTACGTGGATAAACCAATTATTTATCGAAACAATCAATTTAACGGAAATGTAACAGATTTTACCCTGCTTTACTATATTTTGATAAAGTGGGTCAAGATTTATTTCCATAATGGAGGACCACTGAAAAAGTGTCAAGACACTCTGTTCTGCACTTACACGACGTACCTCAACGCAGCACTTGATTTTAATTATTATAAGAGTACATTTAATTTGTAACGAGATACAAATAAGTTATTAAAATAAATAGTTCAGTGTTACGTTTAAAGTAGAATATTAAATAGTTATCACAATAGTGGTTGTCACTAATTGAATATACACACAGGAGCTATTAGTCTGCGGTTTTTGGATTTAGGCCATGATAGGGCTTAATAGGTAGTTAGCTATTCGTAACTAAATATATCTATTATAGTCTATAATCTGGTATTATAATATTATACTATTGATCTTCGCTATTCTCTTGTATCACGATAGCTGTAATAGTTATGTTATTGATTAAATACACTGAAACAGTATGTTATTATTATTTTTATAGTTGGAACATATCGTCAAAACACTCCGTGTGTGGAGTTGGAGCAAGTGGGAATCGAATCCATAAACATTGCGTTTACAGTTAAACGAAGTGCTAAACAAAGTAAACAAATAAAAATATATCCCCAAGTAAAATTTGAACCCATAATCAACACATTACAATTACCTTAAGGAAATATATTAAACAAAAATATTTATTCTCTCTGTATCCCGTAATTAAACCATAAAGTAGACGGTTTAGCCAAGAATGAAGAATGTAAATTAACCGTAAAGATAAAGGGATTTTAATGACTTCATAGATATATACTAATAAAACTAAATTGTATGATCATAGTTGAAATAGATGTTATATTAATGTATTCAGTTTATGTGACTTCATTGATAGTTTGTTAGTTTATTATTTTAATGATTTATATCAAGAATATCTTTTATGTAGGGTTGGCTGAGACTACGTAATGCTAAAACTATTTGTTCCCAACACAGTTCAGACACTCCGTTCTCCATTTTCAGATTCAAAAAGTCCTATCTATATTAAATTGAACCTACACTAAGAAGTCCATTACAAAAACAAAATTCCCACTGAGTTATAATAATGCAATCTTTTCTAATACAAAATAACTAATAAAAACTATAAAGCGTTTACTCAAATAACATTTTTATTTTCCGTATCATAACCGTCCAAGAGACGTGGCTTATCGGCGAAACTCATACAAGACAGATAAGGCGGGGTTTTAATAAAACATATATGAGATTTCATTGACGTGCGGTTGAAAGATTGGCTCTTATGGATTATGGGTGATTGGAGTAATGTATGATACAAGGCATATAGTATTTTAAACAATCATTATGAATAGGGAGGTTATTGTGGCACAATGGTTCCGGGCTCTCACTGAGTTTTGAGTTCCACCACGCAATATATGACCAGATTCTCTAGATATGATCGATGGAACTTGAAGTAAATAATTTTATAATTTTAGATTAATAACCATTTTGTTTCAGCTTTGCTCTGTATCTCGCGCGTAGCAAGATATTCAGAGGCAATCTGGAAACCTAAAATTAGGACACTTCGCTCCCCACTTTCCGCCAAATTCTTGAGGCATTGCTTGTTGAGTAGCGACACCTCGACATCAGAGCGGAAAAATAGAAACGTACATTTAAATAAATATTTAATTTCCTTGAAAGAAAACCGAACCCACAAGCAATCGCGTTTAGTCACAGATTGTGCCCCTGCGTCACGACTGGCTTCATATAATATAATACTTATAAAGTAATCCAATTTGAGCTTCAACTTAAAACGTAGCGCTAAGGTCTCGTTACACAGACAACACAGTCCTAATGCCTTGTCTAACAAGTGCAAGGTTGGTCCTTCGAGCCGGATGTGGGAAAAAAAATATATTTTTAGCTACGCCTGAGTATTAGACCGCTGTAACACGATCTAACGGCGTAAAATGGCTTTATTTTTGGACGAGAGACGTAATTTAATCTGTTGTTAAACCAATTTGACGGTAAGCGAGCTCAGCACTGTTTACAATACTTAAATCGTAGATTGGAAATTTATATTTAACCTTTTTGTTTTACACGGTTTCCCGCATATAGCAGGGAGGGAAAATTACAAGATTAAGACAGTCGATTCCCCAATTTTTGAGATATTCGTAACTCAATGTCTCACTTTGTATTCTTACTAGAGCGAGGAAATGATAATTCATTGCCCCGAAATGAAATCGAACCCACAACCTTGGCGTATACAACGTCATGACAGTTTCTTTTTTCACATAAATCGCTAATTTTGTTTAAAATATCCTGATGAACACACACATTTTATAAAAATGATACTAAATTTTAAAGCTCACGGTAAATAAAATAAACACACCACACTAAACATATTTACATTCATACGGTGAACTTTCTTATCGGTAAAAAATAGTCCCTTGCTGACATTTAGATAAGAGGTGTAAGTTCAAAAAATGAAATTACAGAAAATATATAAAACTAATTAAACCAACCTTTAAACCATCAGCTTAAGTTACAAAATCGTTTGTCAATATACAAAGTAAAGGTAAGAGTCCCTAGCAAATAGAAAAACCGGGTTACCAGTAAACAAAATAATGAATGAAGTCGCTGGCCCACCCCAATGAGTCCCTCAAGTCCTGGCTTCCACAAAAAAACTATATTTTAGGCCTTATTTCAAAAGGAATGATTATTTAGTTTTGTGAAGGCCGCCTTATGCTTTATGTATGGATTGTAGTTTGGTCAAGGGGTTTAAATATTTAATGAGAATGTGACAAAAGTTACATTAAAAGCATCAAAATTGTAGTTTTGCGTGTATGGAACTGAAATGACTTTTGGAAAATGCCTAAAAATTGACCTAAATATATGTATGTACATCCCGGGCCTTCTTTCAGAATTATTTTCAAGCCACGGTCGATACCTACCTGCTTCTCAGTTCATAAAAGTTACGAAAAAGCTAGCTAGCTAGCTAGCTTTTTATTTTATCTTTAATAAACAATTACCTACATCCCGTCACCTAACGCGCAGTCTTTAATTTGCTGAAAATTAAAATGAAAGGACACATCATTAGGTGGTCTTAATAAAATGTATCTATATCCTACCCAATTTATACCCTAATGCAAGAAGTACCCATACAAAAAAGCCTAAGATCTCTTTGCCTAACCTATATGCAGGAAAAAAAATACGAAAACGATTTGTTAACTATATGAAATAGATATGCTATAAAGATATAACGCCAAAATTGTATCTCCCATTTTGACATCGAACCTACAACTTCCGCAATAGACAGACAGTCCGTGCCAATAAAAAACGGCGGCACACTGTCGTCACGTACTCTATATATCAAACAAAAAACATGCTATGCTAAAAATTACATTTCTATGTCGGAAAATATGCCAAGAATTTCGCCTACATTTCGCTATAATTCGCTTATAGCACAGTACGGTCGACGAGTCGTGGCTTCCGTGGATTTAAGCTTTCTGAACTTTTGCGCGTTGTTCACTCGGAAATAAAATATCAAAAGTAAGAAAATCTTAAAAACAAATCTGAGCAGCCGTCCTCAGCTAACATCAAGGCGGCCACAATTCGTCGACAGTACTGTAGCTACTATATAATGTATGGTACATAAAAGGGATTTTCTTCGTACATCCTTGCCCGAGGGTCAAACATCGCTTTGCCAAATCAACGCAATTCATCCTTTTATCAAGGAAAGGAAGAACAAAGTTAAAAACGTAGTAGTTCGTTGTGGACGTTTTATCGTGTAAACTGATTTAGTTCCAGTTATTTGCACTTATGATAAGAGTTTATTGCGAAAAAAGAAAGCGAAGGGGTTTTGTATATATACATACCATACATATATGTTTTTAGCTTCAGGCTGTATATGCGGGCGTATAGCAGGGCAATCAAAGGGAACCTGCGAATCTAGTGCAATAGTAAGACACTTCGTTGCCATTAAGACAATTCCATTCCCCACTTTTTGCCTTTTTTGAATGCACCCTGCATTCATTATACGTTGAGTGAACGAAACACGCTTTACCTCGTTACTAAAGCGAGAAAATGAAACTATGAAATATTTTATCACCTCGATTGGAAATCGAACTCACAACCTGATCTCGAAAACATAAAATTCTAATTTTGTAGATATTGCAAAGTGTTAAAAGTAAATTAGAGAAAGTTAAACTTTTGCGTAGTACTTTTTTTTCTAGACTTTAATTAAAATATAATAGATATTTAATTAAATGTTTTTACAAGAAACAGGATTCTACATTAAAAAGTACATAGATATTCTTTATTAAATTTATTATTTTTCCACAATTTCATTCCGCACATAAAATGGTAGGTAGATAGAATCTAGATATCAAGAAACTGTGTTCTGCCCTTTTCATCCGACTTCAAGACAATACGTGTGGTGGAACTTAACACCGCGCTTTTTCTTATTATACAGGAAATTATTCCTCGCCTCCGAGTGCGGCCGATCGGACAGCTATCATAGGTAGGGTTAGACGGCCTTACGATGTCCTTAAAAAAATCATATTATATATTTTACGAAATAGTCAAATACGTACATACATTTTTTATTGTTGGGAAATGCATACGTACACATACATACATTATCCTAGATGGATATTTGGATCTGTTATTCAAACAAATAGACTAAATACGTAATACGTAGAATACAAATACGTATAAAATGAGTTAAATCTCATCAAATATTATTTTTGTCACAACTATACACGACCGACCATTCATAGTTTAAATATATAGAGAATACAAATAAAGAAGCTAATAATATACCAGTCAGGACGTAGCTTACATAAACGTTCTTTTTCTATTAATTTAAATAAAAATAAAGTATAGAATAAAAGAAGAACCTACCAATATTTATTTCAGCCCAGACTTATTGTTATCGAAACAAATTAAGCTCTCAAGAAAATATTGGTTTTGTGATAACTGTTCGACCATTGACATTATAATGGCTTGTCAAGTACCACTTGTCAAATAAAGACATTTTATGTTAAAATACATATTAGATAGATATATTTTTGTCTGTTTTAATTTACGGATATTATAATAAAATGTTCTATTACTTGTTCTCTATTATCAGTATTAGGCACTTTCTTGTCTAACAACTTATCTAAGCCAAACTTCTCTTTACCGGATAATATGGTTGATAAAAAGAATCTAGTGCCAGATCCTCTGTTCTTTGCGTGTTGAGTATAGTCTTCTGTACTAGAGTAAGAAGAGAATATACTAGGTGAAAATATTCTATTTTTCGAGGTGAGGACCGAACCCGCAATCGTGGCGCTTAATAGACGCTGCTCCCACTGCGCTACGATAGCATATACACACACATACATATATTTTAAAAAATCTAGTTCAATCACAATTCAGACAAAGAAAGAAAGCTCCTCAAAAGCAATTATTAGTGTATGATGAAATATATGTTTGTATAACATAACTTATAGAATATTTCCATTTCGTAAGACTGTTACTTAACTTTTAACACACACACACTCAGCCAATATTAATAAGTGTTTTCATAAAAGGCGTATTTTTGCTTTAGTCAAGGTCGAATATTAATAAAAGTTATAATTAAATGTTTTAGTAATCTAAAAGTATTTATTAAAAAGTAAGTAGGTATTATAAATAAAAAACAAATAAATTTAAGTAATTTTTTAATATTATCATCGCTCTAACTTACGATTTAGTTTTAATTGTTATAGCGCAACCATATATATCATAATAACTAAAACAATCAAAGTTTCACATTTTTACTTAAAATTAAAGTAAAAGATCACAATAAAAAAATTTACTCCACCTGCAAAAGTATTCACCTCCTAACCTCTTGACCTCGCTCGCTTATATACTTAATACCTTTTCCATTAAGAGTGGAAGGCTCTGTAATTATATCAAACGCATTATCAGTCCTTTTCTGTGTTACGTGACGATTTTACTAACTTTTGTTTCGGGTCTAGGTAATCTTTCATATAAACGATATTGGCGATATTGACTGAGTTAATCATGGCGTTAGCGAATAAAGACGATCGAGATCGAGATCGAGCAGATGGTAGCAGATTCTTGTATCAGTTAAGGGGCCGTTCATGATGTTTTTTAACATTTTTCAACCACGGAAGGAGGGCCGATTGGTGATCTGTGATAAGAGCTTCCCCTCATACTCAAAATCACGTAATATTCACGTAATATCAATAGTTTTTAGTATTTACAATCTTGATTTTTATAAAATATTATCTCTAATAAAATACGGGTGTACAGTAATTATCTCTTTTTATTCTAGAAAATTGTGGATCATGATAAAAATGTCTAGACAGAAAGGTTGCAGGTTAATAATAAAAGGAATAAGTATAATCAAGCTATAAATATTTGTACTAGTACGTAAACGAACATTATTTAATATACCTACAAATGAACATGCCCTCGGATCACGGATTAGCAAGCACCTTACAAAATGAATACACGTGATAGCTTACTACAAATCTATAAAATAAAACACCCATCCAACTTTCACGATTAAAATTAACATAAAATCAAATCAATTTTCCAAAGCCTCAAAAAAATTTTGGAACGGAGTGTCTTAACACTAGGTTCCCTCTGCCTACCCTGGTGAGTGCGGGATACAACGTGAAGCTGATTTATTTTATATTAATTTTCCAAAAAAAATACACAACGGCTACAACCACACACCATTGGTTCATTCTAGCGAAGGTTACTACCTTAATTTGAAAATAGCAAATCACTCCATTGTTAAAATACAAAAGCGCTTTAAATGTCTAAACTATTCGTGTTAAATGAACGAGAATATCCAAAACCTCGACCTGAGGTTGAAACGGTTAGATAAAAGTGTTACGTTTTACGGTGCAATCAGATGTGAGCCAATTAGTGGATAGCTTAAAGTAATTATCTGGTCAAGTTTAACAATTATTCAATCGAATTATATATAATCTAAAAAAACTATAAGGACAACCACACTAGGTTCTCTATGCCTACTCTGCTAAAAAGAATAGAAAGATAAATATAAAACTTATATAGGATATAGCTCATCCGTAGGTTCTAGGGGAAGGGCAAAAAGCAGTAACTGAAGACTTTCCGAAATGCTTACAAGAACAAAATAGAGTATTGGTTAAGGTTTCACGTTTAGTATCGAACCCACAAACGTCGTGTTTACATTCGCACGCTTGTGCCTCTGCGTCAGGGCTAAAACAATAATAATAAAAGAAAGAAATCTAACTAATAAAAGAAAATCTATTCATCGCACAAGCAGTATTAATCAACAGTATTTTAATTAAACACAAAAGATCATATTTTCTTTTACTTTCTTTCCATTCACGAGAAATATGTAAAATAATTAACGGGAACAGCATTTTTACAAATTCGTTGAAATTCTTATAAATCCACACTAGAGCTTTGAAAGAAATAAAGCTCGTACTAAAAATAGAAGTGAAGATTTAATCTATGTAAACTAGTCTGAATGCAGTTGCTGTATTTATTTTTATGTATAAAGTATATAGTATTACTATAAATTCTCGTTACGGTATATAAATATACATTATTAAACTCCCTAGCCTTCAGTGTCAGTGAGAGCTTCCTGTAGGACTACTGACACTACTGACATTTCTATACATATAACTTGACGATGCGAAGTTGTTTGTGAGAGCCCAGTTACATAGATAATATATTAATTTGACTGTCTATATTTAGACCATAAAGGATTTTTGAGTGGGTGCTCCCACCACCCTCCAAGACAATAATTTATTAAAAATGATTAAGGAAAATCGATACGTCATATTGTCAACTATGACACAAATGTATGGTCTAATAAAATACAACCGCAACAATTTAAATATAAACATTTGTCTTTAATATAACGCAGTATTTTTTATTACTGATTCATAGCATCGTATTACTAAGTTAAGCATGTAATCGAGCAGAAAAATAATTGGATGATTTGGTCTTACAGCCAAGCCTAAGCCAATATTAAGATGTCCATGCTTATGCATGGATAAAACCTTTGACTGTGTTGAAAATGTTAAAATTGATTTTTTAATTTTACTAAGTTATTTTTAAACTAATATACTTTCGCTTTCTCTTTATATTGTATCCCATATTTAGCACAGTGGGCAGAGGGATCTTGGTGTCAAGACATTTCCGCCCAATTTTCGAAACATTACGTGTCCAGTGGCGAAACTATCCCCGTCTTTTGTCTTGTTAATAGAGCGAAGAAATGAAAATAATGCATTCTCCCAAGTGGGAATTTAACCCACAACCGGCGAGTTTACAATCAGCAAACAAAGCTACGTAAGAAAAAAATGCTTACTAATTACACTTATAAAATATTTTCATTTATCTAAAACAATCTTAATATTTGCGAAAATCGATAGGATTATTCTACTACAGACAACCCTCGACGGGACATGTTGAAATGCAATAAAAACAAGGACGCCATATACTCGTGTTTTATTAAATTCCTACGTTTGGGACATAGCTTGTGGCTCTTAATATTAATTAACCGACTGCTGTGTTTGACAAATGTTCTATAAATACAAATAAAACATACATGTATATCCAATTTTTATTATTATTTTTCATACATAACTTAACGGTTTGTCTTTACTTTAGTCATAGTCATTCATATTTTTTTTATTTTTTCTATTTGTCAAAGGGCCTAACTAAAACAATAACTTCAGTTGTCTCAAAAAAAATACATACGCAGAATTTTTAAGACAAACACTTATCCCTATACGAAGACAGCTTTGTCATGCTGTCATTCACGTGTCGAGATGAGGGTAGGAATTTAATATCGCAGTGTACACAACATGCTTTTATTACTCGGTCTTAGAACGGCAACGTATGAAAATGCAGAATGCATGTTGAGCACAACGAAACTTTATGAGCCGTATCGTGTCATCGCAATATAATGGCCCGCTTAGGTTGATCTTTCGGTGTGTTTAAGAGGAACAACGTGGTAAGATAAGTCCAGTCCATGTTAGCGCTAATTTTGTTTTAATTAAATGGTTCTATACAGAAGCGGGGCCTTCTGAGATGGTAGTTTGCCGGCCGGAAGGAGGTGCTTAGGTACCTGTCCTTGGGGTTGGACAAATCGATCTGGGAGGAAGGCTCGACATGCGAGCTAATGGACTAAGCGCGAAGGATATATAAGACCGTGCCAAGCGGAGTAAGTTTAGTGGGGAGGCAGACCCTGGTAACAAAAGCCCTGACGAACGTCAAGCAGAAACTTCCAAAAATATTAAGGAAACTGGCAAACATATGATTATTTTATAATTGTCATATAATAGTAAAAGCGGACGCGACGTCTATTTAGAAAAAAAGTTAATTATTGGATCCCATCACCGGATGTTAAGGAAAAAATTAACAATAAAATGTTATATCACTAGGTACGAAATTTATCTCTGCATTGATTGTAAGCTTTCGCCTCGAATAATATGCACGACCACCTCAGAACTCAGCGTGTCATCCAAACATATTACCATATAAACTTTTGCACTCCAATTATCAAAAAGCTTTAGCCAGTTTTTGTGATATGTTTGTAAATTTACAATTTCGTTGAAATTATGTTTCACTCACTGTTCACTGTTTTGGTTGTTTACAAACAAGATCGCCACGTGGAGTTTATTTTAATGCGTTGTTTTGAACAGTAAGAAATTCTATATTACTTTTTATAGGGAAATTAAATAACGTTTTTTTTAATACATTTTAAAATTATGTATATTTGAACTCAACCTATTAAAATCTACTACATAAAAAAATATAAAATTACTATCTATGAAAAAGTTTAAAATATTTACTATAAAATTTAGAACCTCAAGTTTATTATGAAGGCACTTTGCAGACAAAAGCATATAAAAATTTATATTTGCTGTAAAACAAATATGACAAAAGATTCGCTATCTTTCATTGCGAGTGAAGTGGAAAAGTAAACTGAGCATTTCTCTATGTAACATTACGTGACGATTCGCAATAAATGTTATTTTAATTTCTACCTTTCTCTTGTATAAAAGGATTTTTTTTTGTTTTCAGCATCCTTCACATTGCAGGATTCGATTCCCACTCGAGAGATTGAATGTCTCGAGAATTCGGAATTCCGAGACTCGAATAAAATAGAGAACGGAGTGACTTAACACTATATTTCCAGTCCAATCACTAGTTCCCACTGCATTTCCTAGCAGAAGGATATGCGGGATACAGCTTGAAGCTAATAAAAAGTTAATTGACATAAAGTATAATATAGGTACATATACACTAAGAAAAAGCACGGCTTTTAGTTCCGCCACTCAACACGCAGTGCCTCGAGAATTCGGCAGAAAGTGGGGAACGGAGTGGCTTTACAGTATAGGCTCCCTCTGCCTACCCTGCTATATTCGGGATACAGCATGAACCTAAAAAATAACGGGTATCTAATAAAAATACGCAAAAGAATTAAATGTACACTTTAAAATATATTTCAAATTATAACTAAAGCTCCTATTATATTCTAGAAAGCTTTAGAAACAAGGCAGTCATTCCATTACATGCCACATTTAGCGTTTCTACGGTATTCATCGAATGTCAATTAACCGTAGAAGTGACTGAGGGATCAATGTAGTGACGTCACAGTCAATTTGGACAACGCCTCCATCGGCAGTTCCATTTTATGTATCCCAATAGTGTCAGCCTAATTAACTAGAGTTTGTATGTTGAATATATTAATAGTTAAATTTGTTTTCAATTATTATAATTACTGAGAGTGTCGTGAAAAATGACCGCAAAGATTGTGGGGTTCTGTTCCAATTCTAAATCGGTTGGTAAATGGAGAACGTAGTGTCTTAACACTTACGCAGTGTGCAATGTGTACTTAATAATATACTAAAATAAATCAAATGAATCAGCTTCACGCTGTATCCCTCACACAGCAGGTTAGGCAGAGGGAAGACACTCTTTTCTCCACTTTCCACTGAATTCTGGGGACATTGAGGGCTAAGTGGCGAAACTCAACGCCGGGCTTTGCCTCGGCGTCACCAGAGCAAAGAAATGAAAATATAAATTGAAATAAATATTCCCTTTCCTCGAGTGTGGATCGAACCCAGAACGAGTCGATTTTGCAGCACACTTTGTGCCCCTGCGCCACGAGTTTATATTAAAAAAATATCGACCATTCGCTACGACCATCTTTTTCACAATATAACTAAATTCCACACACTGAAATATTTTAATATATAATTAGCTTTATCACACCAACATATGTCCCAATAATTTAAATTTATATGTAAATAAAATAAAACACACGTCTTCCCTGGTCGCGCTCAAGGGACGTTTGCTACATTTAATTTCGCCGAAAGTTTCACAGACACGATCAATATTTGTTGTAGAAATATTTTTCAATTTCTGTCCAGGTCTCTGAGGAGTTCTCGAATTCAGATAGCTGCACACATTTTAGTATAAACTAATATTAAATCGTAAAAGATTTGTATAGAAAATATTATAGAATTGATTTTAGTTTATATAAAATTTTCTATATAAACTAAAATTAAGTCTGTAATATATTTGATAAAAAATTAGAAATTTTGGCCTTTCTAAGTTTAATTGGTAAGGCAGTTCTGTCTGATCCTCCAAAGTAAGGATACGTTTAGTTCTAGTCAAACTAGATCATATATTTATTGCTTAGTGTTAATGATTGAACCAAGCGTAAAAAGGGCAAATAAGGACAAACAGCTTTAGACTGTAGAAAATAAACAATCTCTGTAAAAAGAAACAACAGAAATGATAACCGCGTAGCAATGGGTCAACATTTGACGCTGACTGACTGACTGAAGGCAATGGTTATAGGTTCGATACCCACTCGAGGGAATGAACTATGTTCATTTCCCATAGCTATCGTCCTTTGAATTATTTCCATTTAAACATTCTGTTGCTCTAGGGCAAACGCGATAAGCGACCGAAAAAAAGGGATCTATGACCTTTTCACTCAATATTCTAGGCAGAGCGTCAGGCCCAACACTAACGCAAGTACTGATTATCAATACATTCGATCGATGGCTAAAGTACTAAGCCACGCACCGGATGTTTACTCGGCTAATATTGACCAAATCGAGGCCGGAGGCCTGATCCGCATGCACGATTGACGTGACCCTTATCTATTACATGACATTATATTAAAATCAAGTTGAAATGTCGTAGTTTGACTATGGGACCGCTTCAGTGAAAGCTCAGTGAATATTTTTTAAACACATACATTTCTCACGATTGAACAACATATAAAATAAGTATCGCTGTCCGTCCATAGAGGTCGATAAGGCAGCACAGTGTTTGACTGTAAACGTGGCAGTCGTCGGATCGATTTCCACTCGAATTGCGTTAAGTTCCGCCACTCACAGCGCAATGTCTCGAAAAGTTGCCCGTTTTTAAAATTGTTAATCCGAGTCAATATAAAAATATTTTTTACTTAAAAAATAAAACAACGTAACAGGAAACGAAAATAAATACAAATTTATCCTCAGGGTTGTATATTGTATGAAATAGCAATAAAATGAACATATTTTTATTTCTTTGATACGGTTAACATTTTTCTGTACCTATCTACATAAATTGTCTATATTTTTGCATCCATACATGTTTATAAACAGGTTTTTGTTTATATAAAGGGATACAAATGTAAAATATAATATAATGTGGGTTCAAATTGTAGTCAGTAGTATAATTATAATAGAAAAACAAAATTCATTTAGATAAAACTGTGTAATACAAAGTAACTCAACAGTAAGTATACTATATAACTGAGTACACTATGATACAAGCATTAAATACACTATATATTTTTTTTGCTTTACGTTGTATCTCTCATTTAACAGAGTAAGCAGACAAAATTTAGTGTTAAGACACTCCTTGCCTAGTTGCCGCCAGATTTTAAAGAAATTGCTTATTAAGTTGCCGTGTTGCCCTGTGCCGCTGTGCCACGATGACTTCAAAATAATATATTTTTAATCATGCTATAATTATAGGTAGAAACTTCATAAGTTAGATCTGTACATAATCGTTAGTAAAACTTTATCAACTATAAACCCTACAATATAAAAACCGCTAGGAATCCTTAAAAACTAAAAGCACATGACCCCAAAGCAAGTATTATTGCATCAATGATAAGGTAACCCTTATCACTAACTTTCCAGTCACCTCGTGTATTTGAAAGCCGCCACGTACGGCAGGTGTTATTTACTAAAGCTATATTGAATCTCTTTAGATCTAGTGTTGTGAACTATTAAAAAGTCGATGTTTCACTATTTTTATTATTCATTTATGTTTTGTCGTCAAAAAGTTGAAAAAACGTAATGAGGCAACACTTAGTTTCTATGCCATTTTGACTATATAGAACGATATACAGAGAAATATCGCAAATTGGGTGAATCTTAATGTAAATGAAATACAAAAAAATATAAATGAAAACAAGTCTTCTAAAATCGATTGAAACTCAAATATGTACATGTATGGTACTACTATTTACTCTGTATTTTGTCTTTGTGTCTGCATCGCCTATCCTGCTTCATGCAGGATACAGCGTGAAGCTAAAAACAAAGTATTCACTGCCATCGTCCAA
>JAKRZM010001012.1:688476-699618 GCA_036379175.1 Heliconius cydno galanthus | reverse complement strand
CATCCATACATGTTTATAAACAGGTTTTTGTTTATATAAAGGGATACAAATGTAAAATATAATATAATGTGGGTTCAAATTGTAGTCAGTAGTATAATTATAATAGAAAAACAAAATTCATTTAGATAAAACTGTGTAATACAAAGTAACTCAACAGTAACTATACTATATAACTGAGTACACTACTATGTGTATATAGTAGTATATAGTATTTTGACCATATAGAACGATATACAGAGAAATATCGTAAATTGGGTGAATCTTAATGTAAACTAAATACAAAAAAATATAAATATAAATGAAAACAAGTCTCGTAAAATCGATTGAAACTCAAATATGTACATTTGGGGTACCACTATTTACTCTGTATTTTGTCTCTGTATATCCATCGCCTACCCTGCTTGATGCAGGATACAGCGTGAAGCTAAAAACAAAGTATTCACTGTCATCGTCCAAAATATAAACTGAAACGAAAAATCATTCCGAATTTACAAAAAAATACACGTCTATATAGATAGCCTTTTATTATTCAAAATGCGTAGAATATTTCTAAGCGTATATATATATGAGCCAAGTTTCACCTTTATAAATACATCACACAATGCAAAAGTGACAGCTGTTATTTTGTACGCTACAATTGAATCACGTCTGATACATATCCTTCCGTAGCTTCTCTATGAGAGGGCAACGATCTGAATAAATATGCTTCAGGTTAATAAAAGCCTAAAGCCTTTTATATATTTTTTTTTATTTTATTGATAAAATATTTAATTATACATAATTCTTTTATTTTATCTGTAGGACAATCAGTGAAGCTATGCATGTTATCTATATTCTAATCTAACGTCACGTTGTACCCCTAGCAGGGTAGACGGAGAGTAGAGAGCGCCAAACGCTTCGCCAAACATTATTACTCTAAAGATAACATTTATACATTAAAACTAAAGTTTCAGTTCCGAGGCTGGTCGTGACTCGTGGCGCGTACATGTGTGCTACGTTGCTACGCGTGTTGATTCTCATTCGAAGAAATGAAATATTTAATACTTTTATTTCTTCACTCTGGTAACGAAGCAAACTTGTCTGGACCATCGCACTTCTTATTAGTTATTTGTAAGTTATAATATATAGTGAAACAATGACATTCGTTCACTCTGTCCCTAATCCTTCCCAGCCAATCCTAAAATACCAATAAATATGTATAGAAAAATAACTCTCACGTCACTTAATTGCAAGCTCTACAATCCATACAATATAGTTAGCAATAACTTTACCAAGTAAGTGTACGTTGGGGACAGAAGTAAACTACTCTACGAGTTCGCGTTAAACAAAAGATAGTGCGAAAGATATTTTAGAATTGGACCTGTAATTGCCATTGTTACTGAAAATATATGACACTTGCAATAGTAGAAGAAATACAAGCATACATTTTACAATTTTACAGAAATATCATTTTACGTACGTACTCAATTCTCACTAAAGATTTGTACTATACGAGAACAGTATATTCGGACATCATTAGGTCTTCCTATTTTTTTCAACTTCTTTTTTGGATTTTAAAGTAACTGTGATTTATTCCAGCACTTAGTTATTTACAAGATACTAAAACAGAAACAAACGAATTTAAAAATTTTGTTTTTCTGTTTTATGTTTGCCAGAACTAATCCCAGAACAGCAGAGATGATTTTTGATGGGAATATCACTTGTATTAGGTAGATAAGATTGCTGAGCAACTTATAGACATTTTTTTATTCCTGAATTTCTGCGAGAATTTACGATGCCGCTAGTAAAAATATAAGCAATGATCTCATTCTTGGAGTAGTTACAATATTTTATCTTAAATGTATATTCATCACATGGCTGAATCCAGTGTCCAGACACTTAGTGTCTTACTTTCCACTTAATTTTCGACATTCCTGAATGAAACCCGTCACCAACGCTCGTAATGTCAGACGCTGCCGTCATCGACAGCCACATAGTTTAAAATAAATTGTCATACTATCGCTTTTTTTCGCTCATTGCCTTAAAGCAAAAAAGTCCAAGTTTGAGACACGTATCTAGACAGAGTGGAAAACGTTCGCATTCGTACGTACGGGTGGCAATTTTAAAACGCTACGATATTTCACATTGGAATTTAATATCATCGTGTCGTAGTGTTGCCCTGTTTACAGCTGCTTAAACAATTTCCGTTTTGCAGATAACGCTTTATTGAACAAGATGTATCTGGCTTTTTTTATTTTCACGCTGTATTTCGCATATGGTAAAGAAGGACTCCTAGTGTTAAGTTACTCCGTTCCTCGCTTTCCGTCTGTTTTTCGGAACATGAAAGGCACCTAACGTATAAACCATGTCTCCAAGTGAGAATCGAACCCACGTCGCATCGCATCTACAGCCACATATAGTGCCGCTGCATCACAAGGACCTCATTTGGCCTCTGGTAAATACGGTAAATTATAGAAAAGAAATCGAATAAAAAGTCATCTTTGCTTATATAAAATGCAATGAAGATCTATAATAGCTGTAAGCCAGTAGTTATTTAAATGTGTCAACGTTGCATAAGTTTCATAAGTTAGAAAGTGCATTTCTGCGTTGCATTGAGAGTTTTCAAAGAATATATTTAACATTCTACCTATTTATACCGCGGTTGAAAAGGCACGGCAAGAAAAGCCTACTCTTATCTCAAGGCGCATAAAACCCTGTACTTTATGACTGCATTACATAAGAAGACACTCTGTGAAAGGAAAAAATAATATTTTTAGTTCTATTTTGTTAAATATTCACAGAAAAATTGTGTGGGTATACATTTCCTTCGCGATTTTGGTAGAACCTACTTACTAAACAAAATGCAGAATAAGAGTTTGGAAGTAGAAAGCTAAAATTCGTATTAGAACCACATACTAGAGTTTAAAAAATGAAAAATATTGCTCGAGCCTGTCGTGGTGCAGCGGCACATCGTTTGACTGTAAATGGGACTTTTGTGTTTGTTGATTCAAATAAAAATGGCAGAGCGGGTCTTCGAGTTTCATCTTGAAAATTAAGCAGGAAGCGGGAAAGTTTATTTTTCAACACTACATTCCCTCAAAATGCGGGATACACGACGCTGAGGGTGAAAATATTGACCTTCCAATACGTACTTCTTTAAAATAATCAACAAATATAGAACCCAGTTGAGGGTTGAGCTAAAAATAAATTTTGAACTGTAGGAAGTTTATATTTGCTCATTCTAAAGTAAATAAATAACATATTTAAAAAATTACTAAAATTAATATTAATATTATAAATAAAATAAAACTTTCATCAACATAAAATAGCGTAATATCATATATAAAACTGTAAATTCAAAGATTACATACACTACCATCCTACACTAGCAAAATTGCAAGTAAAGTCCAACATTTATTATAAAAGTCGACAGTTTGCATAGAGATAACCGCGTGTTAGGTATCTTATAGGGCAGTGGATAGAACGGCGGGAACGCTTTCGACAATATCGTATACATATATAAACGTCACATTCGGGGCCAAAATATTGTTATAGTTGCTTAAATCGAGAATATGCTTTGCGTTTTTAAAAATATGTAAAAAAGATATTTGTTTTACGATAAATCAATGGCGAAAATGTAGAAAATTTTACACTACGTATTTAATTTTTGTATGGTGTTATTTATATTTTTTTTCTTTACATCTAGTGATGTAACACATTCTAATTTTCAAAAATTAAAAGACATAAGATGAATAGAGGTGAAACAAAACACTATTCCTTGTGAATTGGATCGAACTCACCAAAAACCTTTACTTGCCATTTTACTCGCTTCCCATAAAAAAAATCTTATTAATAATTGTTACCTGAAACAACAAAAGAAATAATTAATATATGAAAAAAGAAAATCAATCTATAATCTTGTTTTATAATTTAACTAGTGGACCCGGACGCGGCTACGCCTGCTCGAACTATAAGAATATTTCTTAAATATTATATAATATATTTATTTTTATAAGGATGAATATCAAAATATAAGTTCATTTTGGGTGACGTTTTCTTAAAACAACAAAGAAACTTTGCAAACCGGTGCTTAGCAACGACGGTTGTTATTAACATGGCAGAATAAATTGCATGTCAAATTAGAAAGTATTTTAATTTATTAGTACATATGTGTAATGTAATATTATATAGCCTATAGCACTTCTGAAGAATGCAGCTTTCATACAAAACAAAAACATAGTAAATCGGACCAGTAGATCCAGAGATCTTAGCGTTCAAACAAACAAACAAACAAACAAACAAACAAACAAACAAACTCTTCCGCTTTATTATATTAGTATAGATTCTGTAATATTCTTAAAAACCTTAATAAAATCTAACATAGATAAACAAGACAATTCATTTATTTATATTGTGTTCTATCTATATATATAAAATCGAAAGGTCACTCACTCATCACGAAATCTCAGAAACTACAAGTGCTAGGAATCTGAAATTTTGCATAGGAGTTACTTATAGGACGTAGGTGCTCGCTAAGACGGGAATTTGCAATATTCGACTTCTAAGGGGTTGTTTTTGGGATCGAAAGTTTGTATGAAACTTCGTTACTACAAATGCTAGGAATTTCAAATTTTGCATAGACGTCACTAGGACGTAGTCATGGAAACAGAAATTAATAATAACATAGTTCACGCGGGTGTAACCGCGAGCGGGCCGCTAGTATATTAATATACACGTATTTTACATACTATGCCCAAAAAATCTCCTTTTCTAAGCTTCACATTATATCACCAATATAGCAGGATAGACAGGGCTGGAGGGGAACTTATTGTTAAAACATCCTGTTCCTCACTTACAGTCCAATTTTCTAGTTCATTCCGTGTTTCGAGACCGACGGAACTTAACACTCTTACTTAGCACTCTGTCTTATCATCAAAGCGAGGAAGTGAAGGGGTGGGAATTGAACCCACCACCGTCGCGTTTACAGTCAGATGCTATGCCGCTGCACCACGACGGCATAAATCTTTATAATTCTATATATATATGATTCTACAACTTTCATAAACTTATATTACATTTTTTATGTGACTTCTTCAACATTTAAGGCGCAATAAACAAGATTTAAATTTATCGGCAATATAAAAAAGGCATCATGATTTTCGTGACACCGAACTTTGTGGCTATCTAAAGTCAGAAGTATCAGGCGAGCATTAAAACTGAATAAATAGCTATTCACGCTACGCTACTAATATGATCTTAGCTCGAAAAAATAATGTAAAAAATTATTTACATTAGTTGTTTTTTACCTTGGGCTGCAGGACCTATGGACTATCCAATTCAAAAATATTTCTTCGCAGTGCCTCCGCTATTTGGCGGAAAGTGGGGAATTATTTCGTACACTTCTACGTAGTATCACCTATT
This sequence comes from Heliconius cydno galanthus, assembly GCA_036379175.1. NCBI lineage: Eukaryota > Metazoa > Arthropoda > Insecta > Lepidoptera > Nymphalidae > Heliconius > Heliconius cydno. The sequence continues at coordinate 694,218 of JAKRZM010001012.1, read as the reverse complement.
ATTATTAAATCGAACACATTACTAAAATGTCACACAAATGCAAAGCTTAGCTTAGACCTCATGGACAGAATACATCAAGCAAATGACTTTTATCTTTTAAATTTATATATTTGTTTACATTCGTTTGTCGGTTGACAAATTTGATATAGTAATAGTTAATTACTATATCAAATTTGTCAACTAAACAAAGGAATGCTACCTCCTACCCGTGACCATGGACTATTACAAAGTTTTCGAAAGGTCGTCGGGTTTACTAGTAACTAGCCATTAACTTATATAAAAATCGAACCTACTACGTTGAAACAAAATTATAGTAACTAAAAACCAAAACGTCTACTATTTCGGCCTTCATAAATACAGCTTATTTACCCACTAGAGTGTACTAAACATATATTGTTGGGAGTATTAAATGATATTTACAACCAAATGCAGGGGTATAAAAGGCAAAATTATTGGCAGTGTAGTGTCTATATTTTAAATGGGGACAATATATAATAAAAGACAGTTTAAAAAGCCTGAAAGTGCTTGAATATTTTTATAACGAAAGAAATTTATGTGAAATTTTTATTATACAACCCTTTGTATACTAGTGACAGCTCACTTTCATATTTCTTGGGGTTTCCTTACTAGCTAAAATCTAATATTTTGTGGGCTTTCCTTACTAGCTTCATTTAGGTTGAAACCTACTCCCACCCCCTCAAACCCCCTTGCCTAAAACAGCATAGTTAAAATTAAACACAAAATTTACGAATTCCTCATAATAACCCTTAAGCCTCCTTGCGCTTTCAGTACATCCCTTCAGGGAATGAAGGCCTACAGTTTGGTAATCCTTGTACTACCAAACTGGGATTACCATTCATAATTTGTAAATAAACATCATTCTTCAGAACAACGTCATACCTGTACCTAATGTTTAAATTTGGAACAAAACGCTACAGAAAACCGAGAAACTGATAGACATATCCATGTGCTCCAGTCACCATTTTCCCCTCTTATTGAGACAATCGTTTTTATCTTGTATATATAATATAGTATAATTTCCTAATGGGGGGCATGAAAAATGAACCCACAACAACAAAAATCACAAACAATCAAAAGCCTACAAAAATTCATATCGTATTACTTTACCAAAATAAAATTCAATAAGTACGTACAAGTCAAAAAGAAAAAGCGATAAAATATTCGAGATTAAACGGCATATTAAACGATCGAGAGCTTACGAAAGAAAAACAAGAGTACAAAAGAAAGACGACGGCTCTACTATTAAGTATTCAATGTATACTTTAATGTATATTCATATCTGGTGTAGTCGGGAATAACAATAAGCCGGCAAAACTCGTAGAAACAATGAGATTCGAAACTTTACAGACGTACAAGTTATGAACGAATAGCGATTAAAAATGGCATAATGTAAAATGGATTTCTTACTGCAAAAACTTTTATTTTTTGGTGGTGTATATAAAAGTCGTGTTTTGTTTACCTTGATAAAATGACTCAAAGCTTTTTTTTAACATAACGCTTTACTTCTAGCACTGAGAGTTACTACCTCGTCCACTGTCATCACAACCTCTTTATACAGACCCTGCGGAGGTCCTCAACTTTTTTCCGTGACCGTCCTCCAGTATCGTTGATACTGTGTTTTCGAACGCAGTTCTCCCACTGCCTCTCTTACCACAAACACTCTTACTTCAAAAATACCTTTTGCCACGTCTTCATCATACATTCTCTCGATATCAATAAACCACCTAGCGAGACTGTCTACTGTCTGCCTAGTCTATCTTTAAACATACATAAGCTGGATTGGATTTGGTAAAAAGTCATCCAAGAATATATTCTTAGTATATATCTCAATACATTTGTATATCTAACTAACAACATTATANTAATAGTTAATTACTATATCAAATTTGTCAACTAAACAAAGGAATGCTACCTCCTACCCGTGACCATGGACTATTACAAAGTTTTCGAAAGATCGTCGGGTTTACTAGTAACTAGCCATTAACTTATATAAAAATCGAACCTACTACGTTGAAACAAAATTATAGTAACTAAAAACCAAAACGTCTACTATTTCGGCCTTCATAAATATAGCTTATTTACCCACTAGAGTGTACTAAACATATATTGTTGGGAGTATTAAATGATATTTACAACCAAATGCAGGGGTATAAAAGGCAAAATTATTGGCAGTGTAGTGTCTATATTTTAAATGGGGACAATATATAATAAAAGACAGTTTAAAAAGCTTGAAAGTGCTTGAATATTTTTATAACAAAAGAAATTTATGTGAAATTTTTATTATACAACCCTTTGTATACTAGTGACAGCTCACTTTCATATTTCTTGGGGTTCCCTTACCAGCTAAAATCGAATATTTTGTGGGCTTTCCTTACTAGCTTCATTTATGTACCTACCCTCCACCCCCTCAACCCCTCTCGACTCTTATTAAAACAGCATCGGTAAAATTAAACACAAAATTTATCGAATTCCTTATAATAACCCTTAAGCCTCCTTGCGCTTTCAGTACATCCCTTCAGGGAATAAAGGCCTACAGTTTGGTAATCCTTGTACTACCAAACTGGGATTACCATTCATAATTTGTAAATAAACGTCATTCTTCAGAACAACGTCAAGTACCTAATGTTTAAATTTTGAACAAAACGCTACAGACAACCGAGAAACTGATAGATATATCCATCTCCTCCATTCACCATTTTCCCCTCTTATTGAGACAATTGTTTTTATCTTGTATATAATATAGTATAATTTCCTAATGGGGGGCATGAAAAATGAACCCACAACAACAAAAATTACAAACAATCAAAAGCCTACAAAAATTCATATCGTATTACTTTACCAAAATAAAATTCAATAAGTACGTACGTACAAGTCAAAAAGAAAAAGCGATAAAATATTCGAGATTAAACGGCATATTAAACGATCGAGAGCTTACGAAAGAAAAACAAGAGTACAAAAGAAAGACGACGGCTCAACTATTAAGTATTCAATGTATACTTTAATGTATATTCATATCTGGTGTAGTCGGGAATATCAATAAGCCGGCAAAACTCGTAGAAACAATGAGATTCGAAACTTTACAGACGTACAAGTTAAGAACGAATAGCGATTAAAAATGGCATAATGTAAAATGGATTTATTACTGCAAAAACATTTATTTTTTGTTGGTGCATATAAAAGTCGTGTTTTGTTTACCCTTGCTAAAATCACTTAAACCATTTTTTATCATAATGCTTTACTTCTAGCACTGAGAGTTACTACCTCGTCCATTGTCATCACAACCTCGTTATGTAGACCCTGCGGAGGTCCTCAACTTTTTTCCGTGACTGTCCTCCAGTATCGTCGATACCGTGTATTCGAACGTAGTTCTCCCACTGCCTCTCTTACCAAACACTCTTACTTCAAAAATATTTTTTGCCACGCCTTCATCACTCATTCTTTCGATATCAATAAACCACCTAGCGAGATAGCAGAGTATCTTATTTTTCTTATTCACTGTCTATCTTTAAACATACATAAGCTGGATTGGATTTGGTAAAAAGTCATCCAAGAATATATTCTAACTAACATTATATTATTCTTAATATTTTCTTTGGTTCAACGTCCTAAGTTTAGGAGCTACTGGTTCTAATAAATCGAAAAGGACTTTGTGGCCGTTAAGATTTGTATACACGTAGGAAGCCTTAGTTAAATATAAAGAGAAAACGGAGTGATCAACTCTACATACAAAAAATATAACTTATAAAAAATATTAACTTATAAAAGAAATATATTCCGCTATTACTTAAATTTAGATTCAACTCAGACCAAGAAGAAATTGCTTGGAGCAAGTTGGAAACAAAACCGTTGGAATTCGTTCGCGAGGTATATTTAATTAGTTCAGAGCTCAAATAAGATCTTGATTTTGAATGCATTCAAGTTTGTTATGCGCTATTTGATTGTGCTGAATACGACCTTGTTATGACCCTATTGTGTGCACTTTTCAATTATTACACAATGTATGGAAGTATAGATAGATAAATATTTTAAAATAAACATGCGGATACTCGGGAAATATGCCTTTTAATATACATAAACTACTATAATAATATACACAGGCTACTACAGTTTGCAAAAAAGTTTAATAGCTAGCAAATTAGCAGTTTAATAACTAAAAAATACTATTTTAAGAAAATATATATATTTTTTACATTTATAGATATAGTGTAATAAACTATATTTATTTAAGGGCTACGCTATGACACATTTCATAGGTTGCCAAAGTAAAATTAATAATAACAACAAACCCTAGAAGCGATGAAATAAAGTTTAAAAAAAAAATTATATAAGAAATCTGCAACCTTTGAATATTCAGTTCAATGTAAAAGGATCACTTAGTATTAACAATGTAGAAGGTTTTTATAATATTTTGCAGATTAATAAGATATCAACGAAGATATTCCGGATGGACCACAAACGCAAGCTTTTGCAAGCCTTCAGTGTTAAGTTGCATATTTGCAACATATGTTTAAGAATGACCAATACACCCTTTGAGAAATCATAATGAGGGAGAGTTGCTGACAACTAGACAAGGGTAACATAGTACGTAGAGCCCAACCCTGCCAACTTTCACTAGTCGAATTGTCAGTATAAGAAGATAAACAACGGTCGTCGTTACGGTTCAAATGGCTAAGGGAAATATTTATAAAACATATGAAAATTTTCTACCCTACATATCAGTTCTGATAATCCACCAAGAAATTTGATAATCGTAAAAAAATCTTGGGTCTACATTACTAGCTTGTGTGCTATGTACGAGGGTTTTAAAAGCGAATTATCTACCCTAGTATACAGACCTAAGGTGAATTCTAAAGCATTACAAAATATATTGAAATGTAAACGGTACATTTTATTGATAACATAATATGAAAGATATCTGGCCAATTAAGCCATACTGATACATCTCGCCACGAAGAAACTTTTACACGATTGTTACAACTTTTGCTGTTAGCATCTTTGTAGGAAGTATTTTTACAAGGATGTGCTATTTTAAGATTATTGTTACAATAAAACTAAAAGAAGACGTAATTGCAATTTACCTAATCTTCGTATAAAAAACTTACAAAGGGACCGGATAGGTCAACGGAGAACCTAATGTTAAGATACTCTTTTTAACCATCTTTCGAGTTATTGCATGTTCAGTGGTGGAACTCACCGTTGCGCAGCTTGTTTACCAAATCAGGAAGATATATATCGAACACATAACCATCGCTTTTTACACTCAGACGCTACACCACTGCGCCACGACGGTTTGGATGTTATTATAGTTATAACACAAAAAATAAATAGAATCAATTTTTATATATTTTTAAATCACTATTCAATGTCTACTACTACTACTAAGCACTCTCTTGTCAATTAACAGAAATTTTTATAAAGAATTTAAATTAATTAATGTTTCTACGTGACATTCACTATTGGAATAAAATTTATATACCTTTTGTTATCACATACTGAACCTCGTCTAACTGAAACACACCTTATTTCATACCAAATAAAGCTTTATTTCTATTGTCTCAATATTTTATATCTTTAACTAGCGACCCCCTTGCGGCTTCGCCCGCTTTTACTACTGGATTATTCATATAATGTATGTTTGCAAAGCACTTAATATAATGTGAAAATTAATTAAACCCTAATGCAACCCGCATTTTCGTAGTTTCAATAAGGATTTTCCAATTG
>JAKRZM010001012.1:668125-688399 GCA_036379175.1 Heliconius cydno galanthus | reverse complement strand
ATAAATAAATAAATAAATAAATAAATAAATAAAATAAATAAACTGATTACGTTAGATTTGACGTTAGCAGTCAATTATTTAACTAAAATACATATAATGGAAACTTTGTTTAAGCTTCACTGCAGCTCCAATGGTAAATATATTAGACGTAGGATTTATATGTTAAGCTAGCAGGTTAATTATTGTTTTATAAACATAGAGCCCGTCGCGTCGTGCCGCAGCAGTTTTTTTCCTTATCTTGCACTGGTAACAAAACAAAAAGCGACTTATTTTTATCATTTTTAAAGTATTAATTTAAAAATACTTTCTAGAAAATGTATGAAATTTGAACGTAGCGGGATTTGAAACTGCGCTTTTTGGGACCGTCCAAGCGCTGTGACCACTAAGCCATACGCTTTCACCAAGGTACGTCGAAATTCTGATACTTTTGTTACAACTTATTTATATTGTTAGGGAAAAAGCGAAAAATAGATAAAACTATCATTTAATTTGTACAATAATTTTCCGCATGTTAATACAGTTGAATTATACGTAAAAAAAGTTACCTGTGATCAACATATTCATTTCTATTCATACACTTCCTTTCTGTCCAAAATTACTACAAAAATATCGATTGTGGACATAATATTTCACACAGTAGTAACTTTTGATATGAAAACTTTCCATTACCTTTAGAATTATTACATAATCTTAATAAAGAACCTTAATACTATGGAATAGCAATTATATTTGCTTGCATATCCACGTCAGTTGTACCTATAGAAAAAGGAAATAATATATGAGGTTAGTAACTTTCGTAGTTTTAGTATTCTTTTATGGGATATTCGAAGCGTTTACAACGTGTTTCGCACGAAAGTTATGCTATGATTTTTCTTCGAAAATGTTCATTAGAGGCTAAATAATTCCAGAGTTTTCTATTATAAACGTATATGATATTTAACGTATTTCAATAAAAATATTTTTATTATTGTATTTAATAACGTTACCTATTTTTATGTGAATATAATAGCGGAAAGTTCACGCTCTAACTAACGATAAATAAATATAAAGTGATATTAAAATTGCTTTATTACGCAGCCTGGCCCTCACCGATTTCAGCTTTGATTGTGTAAATATATTAATGATCGAACATAATTCAAATATTCAACTATTGCATTTAAATTTAATGTTAACCTAACATTGAGGTACCTAATATAGTTTTTTATACTAAAGAAATTCGTTGTTTCTTCCTAAAGTATTCTTTTTTAGCCTCACAGTGTATCACACACAGCAGGGTAAGCACCTGGTATCTGGGAGCCTTGTATTAAGACACTCCGTTGCCATTAAGACACTTCCGTTCTCCACTTTCCGCCGAATTTTTAAAACATCGAGTGGCGAAAGTAAAGTAAGTAAAGTAAAAGCTATAGATAATCACCTATATTTGTTAATGTATGTTTTCTCTATACAAAAAAAACATAAAAAAATCAAAACCTTTTATTACTTACATAAATCGTAAATCATATCTCTAATAGTTTATACTATTAAACAGTAAACACTTGCAACATAACGTCTGTATAATTTTACGATCAAGATGATACACGCTGCTTGTTACGACTTTGCAAGTATCATATTTTAAGGAAACTACTTATTACTATGAAATTATACAAGTAATTTATTATAATTCTATTAAAGTTAAACAAAGATTATTGTATGGGAATGATATGTAAAGGAAAAAGAAATGGTAATAGTATTGGATTCGAAATCAAATGTCTGTTGATAAGTATTACACTTATATTATTAAAATATATCAAGACTTCATCGGAAGTTAGTGGCCAAAACGTATTGAGTGGCATAACTCAACGCCGTGCTTTGTCTACCAGAGCGTTGAAAAATGTGTAATGTTATCATTAGGTACGAACCATCTCTCTTACAATAAATACTAATAGGAATAATTAAAATTACGATTAATATTCAAATAATTTAGGATGAATAACGTCTTAAATAAACATGACCTTGTAAACTAGTTAAGCGATGAGCATATTTCATTCACAATATCTTATTCATGGTACCGTCAGCATAATACGTAGTAGTCGTTTACATTTATGTTGGCAACAGTTCTGTACGGGAGAGTGTTTACATCGTATGTTACTAGTGATTATTTGTTTTTGTTTGAACTGGGATCGATTTATGGTCGAAATCGGGTAATTTTGTGTAAATTGAAGAAAATTCTTGTGGATAAATGTACAGAAATCTTTAATTAATATAAATTTTAAAAAACTTTTTAAATGAATATTAGATGTGTTGAATTATGTATAACCAAATTTATATACACTCAAAATTCCAATGTGGGTTTGTAATTTTTTATTTTTAAACAGCTTGGCCGACGATTATAATGGGGCTATCTTGTAGTACAATTTACTTTGGCAGCAAGCTACAGAAAATTGAGATAAGGTATTATTGTATATTTTTTTAATACTTAAAAATTTTATTCCTATATCTACACCTAATTTAAATTAGTCCATAATGAGTATGGCACGCGGTCTATGTCCGCAGGCAAATTCGAGGTTCCTAGGGTACACAACTATTATGGTGACAGAACCCTAAGAAAACGTGTACCCTATGTGCTTAATGGTTTGCCTGAGGACATACGCCGCGAGCCAGACTTAAGGAGGTTTAAAATTAAACTTAGGGAGTATTTTTTGTCAACTGTTAATTAAACAGTTGACAGAAAATACTTCTTAGTTTGATTTTGATCTAATATTAATGTAATTTTAATTTAAATCATATGTATAGAGACTCGAGATCCTGCAGTCAAACTCACAAAGAGTTTTGCAGGACATAGTTTAACTTTTTGATGTATTGTAAAATGGTATTAATAAAATAAATAAAAAAATAAATAAATAAATAAATAACATACCAATATAATTAAATGCCATTAAAAAGACTAAATAATTTTACTAAAATTTTTACAAGCTATCTTTAAATTAAGCCTTCAAAAATGATAGTAGCATCATAAACAGAGCTTTTTATATTAACACACTTTATTGGCTGTATTATGCACAATAAATACCTATGTATATGAAACTTATAGGATAAACGTCCATCAATCACAAGCAAAAGACTCAAAAGCTGCATCATTCAAAGCATACCACAACCATGTATTGCGGCGACCACAAACGAAACAAATTAATGTTGTTATTTCTCAACAAAACTCTATTCTGACATAGTTTTGAAATTATCATGTCATTCATTACAGTCGATATTGAAATGAAAAAGTTTATTACTTAATTGTTTTTAAATGAAATCATTTTGTCAAGAATATGAAAATTTATGACCTTCATTTGTATATTTACGGTAGGCAGAAAGAAAATCGAATATTTAAAACCCACTACTACTCTCTGCTTTCCGCACCCTTAAGAGAAATATGTTGAGTGGTGGAACTTAACCCCATGCGTTGGTTTAATGGTGCGGAACCTACATATATATATCTCAAAATAATCATTTCCCCGAATGGATACTGGTCATTATCGCATTCGTTAAATTTATTGGTAAATACACTCGTGGGTGTGTCCGATGTCATCTGTCTACGATGCTCACCTGTGTACCTACAATTCGTTTAAGGCTGGTTACAAACTTGACGAATAAATGCTTTTTATAATCGAAAAATATTTTATAAAATTTCATCACATATAATTAAAAAAATTAAGAACGAAAGAACGTAATGAAATGTGCATATATTTAGGTTATTAGAATTTCAATACGAAGTAGGTACTTATGAGCATCAAGGATTTATAAGAAAATATCATGTTTAAAGATGTATTACTGCGGTGCGACACCGTATGACTGTAAGCGAGATGTTCGTAAGTTTGATCCCCATTCAGGGCGTTGATTGTTTAAATAATTTTCATTTTTACTAACACTAGATTTCCTGAAAAAATACGTGGAGCTTTTTTTAAAGTTTAATTTAAATTTAGGTTAATCATTAAAACACTAGTTAAAAAGATAAATACAAAGTACACTATTCTATTAAATATTTCAAAGCAAAAAAAAGACAACAGAGTGATGCGTCACTAAATTTCTTTCTTTGATGTAACGCACAGTATACGAATAGCCTACCACCACTGGCATCCATCCAAACTCCTGATACAGCGCATGCCACGTTGATTCATACGCAGGATTATTTGATGCTATGTCGAGAGCGCGATTATCTTGCGCTTTCAAAATTGGATACAGATTGGAAATATTTTGTTAAGAGCTAGAACGTTACGTTTCGCATCGTTCGAATCAAAATATATTGGCATGAGATAAAGCGGGAATTCAAATTGAGAGGAATATCTTAGGAGATTAAGTACAAGGAATTGGTTGTTCGTATAGTTTTATTAGAACAACCAGATCTTTTAAACATTTATCTCTACAAATGTAAGTATAAATATTTATCCATGTTGTATTAGAAATTAGCTACAGAATAATTAAAATAAGATTGCAGGTAAAGCATGAGATATCAAATATATTTTAAAACTCACCAAAGACATTTTTAAGCAAATTTCTAAAACGACTGTATAGTTACAATATCACGATGAATGGCGCTGCAACGATAATAAAATAAGTCATAACAAGTATGTATGTATGTACGATCCATAAACATGTATTGGCGAGAGAAACTATTGCCCTGTGATGATTGCTTACATTCTATTGGATTTGTAAATAGATGCGTAACACCTATAATACATATATGTCACATCTGAGCATCCACTATAAATACTGAATTGGATAGTGCGGGTTCAAATTTTATATAAAATAATTATTTTTTATATCATAGATATTCATTCAGGTTTGGGTAAAAAAATAACTATATATGTTCTCAATTTCATGCGTAGCAGAGTAAGCAAAGAAAACTTTCTCTACTTAAGGCATTATTTTCTCACTAAATAAATAGAATAGAAAACGCAATGACTTATTAATAAAATTACTGCACTTTGCATAAAAACACACCAATTAATAACTATAATATTCAATAAACAAATGAAAAAGAAAAATCTTCAACAATATTTCATAATTTCACAAAGCACCGTGACTTTGTAAGGCGAACTCATTTATAATGTTTAAAACGTTTTAATACATTATCTAGCTCCCCGCAGGTTCGCTGAGTTGACATTGGGATTCTTAATAGAAATAAATCTCGCTCCTCACTCCTCACCTGTCTCTTCATAGTATGGAATATAATCTTTTGTTATCTTTATAACAAACTAAGAGTTTATTAATTATGTTTAATGGTACGTTAATTTTAAATAACATTATATATACAGTAAACGCTAACTGGAAAGGTGATGGTTGCAAGTTCAATTCCCACTGAGGGAACATATTGTGGAGACATTGCTTGTTGAGTAGCGAAACTCAACGCCGCACTTCGCCTTGACATCAAAGCAAAGTAATGAAAATATTAAATATTTAATGTTCTCCAGTGACTAGCCCGCGCCCCATATTGAGCATATACTTCCATATATAATTAAAATGCAAAAAGAAAAATACTTTAAATTTTACTTTGATTTTATATTAAAAAAAAATATCATACACATGCCTAACGAAGCGCCTTAATAAAATTGTTACTCATATAGTTCACACAAACCACGAACAAGTGTTGTTAACATAAATTTGAATGGATCAGACTAACGCTCTAAAGCTTTACGTGCTTTCAAGGCTGTGACATCCTACTACGTAATATTATAAATATAACAGTTTGTGAGTATGTACATTTATCCCACTTTCACTCAAAAATTACTGAATAGATTTAGATAAAACTTTATAGTAACTTCGCTTATACGTGAGAATAACATAGGCTACTATCGATGTAACCATTTTGAGTGTACCAATTACTTTTTACGAGCGAAACCGCGTTTAGCTAGCTAGTGTTAATAATTTATTATAAAGACATTTCTTTTAAAGAAATTGGGTTAAATATTTCGTGTCATATTTTCGGTTCCTAATAATATTTTACTGTTGAAGACAGAACGATGACTAGTAATTTCCTTACGATTATAGCAAATCGTTTCATATTAGATTAGTTCGTGACAACTTTATCATTTCCGGAAATATAACTACATAGTTTTTTATTTGGCACATAATATTGTTTAAACTAAATGAAAACCAAAATCTTCTGTATGTCTCTATGTCACTCGTCATGCAGCGACACAACGTTTGACTGCAAGTGCGACGGTTGTGGGTTATATTCCCAGTCGAGGGAATGAATTATTTTCATTTCCGAGGTCTGGTAAGAACAAAAATGTGGCGTTGAGTTTCGTTATTCCATACGCAATGTCTCAAAAAAGTTGGGCGGAAAGTGGAGAACGGAGTGTTAACATAAGTTCCATTCTATATGCTGAATATAGCGCGAAGTTAAAAAGAAACTATCTATTAGTAAATATTTTATTTAGTTTATTATGATGACGACAACAATATTTATTGTAAGATATTACTTAAAACGTTTAAGTTAACATCCTTTCATCAATACAAAGACAATATATATAAGAAATATGGCATGGATTAACCTATTATATATTACTACAGACGGATACAAATTAATCTAAAACAAACTCTGTATACTTAATTAACGACTCCTCACTTTTTTTTGGGGGAAGCAGACATTTTTGTAACATCTGTACATTATCAGCACGTGTTTACTAATGAGCTGTTCAAACTCAATTCATAACCAAAATATAAATTTCCTCCCACATCATTTCTAGACCACCTGTAAGTGTTATAACTCATAGACGAAAACTCCATACAAAATGAATTACTAATAAAAATATGAAAAAGCAAATAAACTTTAATATTTTCAATGCTATTTTCAATGTACATCCAGTGTATACATAACAAAAACATCAACTTTACGATTTTTACCTTCATAGTAGGGTTGGCTATTGTTAAACTATTGTTAAAATTCTCCGTTACATATTCCGTCCAAATTGAAATATTGGGTAGTGATTGGCGCAACTCAACCCCGCGCTTTGTCTTACAGAGTAGGGTAATCAATTATCACGTGTTGATATTGAACTAACTATCACTTTTACATTCAACCGGCCTCACAGTACAACATTTAGCTGAGTTTATAACAGTTTCTCCAAATATAACCAAACATGCGGCTATATGTAGCAGAATAGACGTCTAGACAGATTCCACTCTAACCAGAATAGAGTATTTGTTAGGTACTTTCTGTATAAAAGCCTCGGGGCCTGAAACGTGACCCATATTGGTTTTAGTTTATGAGTAACATTGTGCTGTTTGAAAAGCTAAAATATGACCACAGGCGATAGATAGAATAGAACTCACAATTGTACCTAAATATTGGCCTAAGTACAAACAATAAAAAATTCAATTTTGAAAATGAACACTTATACGACGAGCTTTCACAATTCTGTCATTTAGACGTCGAGATAAGACTAGGAATTTAATACTACAGTGTGTGACAAAGCCAGAGAAATGAAAATATTTCAAGTATAAAAATTCCTCACTAGAACAATTTGAATTTTGAACTATCTATTTATTCTATTGAGGATTTAAATTATTTATAATGTCCGAATAATTTGTTCCATGAACCATTATTGACTCTGTGGTCTCAAGCGGATGATGTCAGTGGATGCTATCATTACTTGGGCAATGAATTACTCTCATTTTTCTGCTATGGCAAGAAAAATTGAGTCAACACGCTATTCGAGAGAAAAATGGAGAACAGAGAATATTGACACGAGGTCTTCCCTGCTTACTTTATAAAACAATATGGAAAACATCACATACATGATAAAAAACTTAATCATACTTTTAACTCTTAGAAGTTTTATCTTAGAAACTCTAAAGTCTAAATATATAAAAATAGCGATACACAGTCAGCACACAAACGGGGTCTATGCCCCGACCATTATTAATCTCTGCTAATCGAGCATCACGCTCGGAATACCTGGCAAAGGTCGGCTATTTCTGTAACACTCGGATGCCCCTTGATTTATTCGCGTCGGTTACCAAATCATTAGTTTAAGTTCGATCGCATCGTAAAAAGCTACTAAAATAGATAGTTTTAATATAAATATAACGATATTTTTATATTTTTTACAAGAATGTCAGGCAGACAGTAAAAAAAAATATGATTTATTTGTAATCATCACATTATATTTTAGGTGACGGAATGTAGTAAGTATATGTAAATTTGTACAAATCACTAATAACATAGATCAGATCAAGCATTAGCAAGCTATATTTAGAAAAATACAAACGGACAGGCAGATAGTCAAACAAACGGACGGAATCTTAGTAATAGGGTACTGTTGTTGGGTAAGAAAACCTAAAAATGCAAAAACATCGGGCTACTCTGTACCTACATGTACTTGTAAGTTAACAATAAAATTTCATCATTTATAAAAACGTAAATTTCTCTTATTTAAGCGGAGAGATCCAGTTTTATTATTCAGTTACTTCATTCTCTATATCTTCCTATAGTTTTTTGAGTAATAAATTAATTTGATTTTTAATAATAATCTACATAATTTTAAAGCTAATTAAAAATATATTGAACATTGTTAACATTTAAACTTGTCAAAGAAAAATTACTGAACACTGAGTAATCAACGTGACATTAAGAAATAACAAACAAATAAAATCAATTTAGAAGTATGCCACGTGATTTAAAATATAGCGGGGGCGTAGGAATGCTCACTTTGGCCCTTATCCACTTATGATTAACTGTAATTTTCCGTGAATTACTCTTTACACATAATATATCACTACGCATCTTTCGCATTTAGCGAGGAGTGGGATAAAATTGTATGTCAATAGTCAATACGTACTGTCACGTTGTAGCAACTTAACTCTGCAGTTTATGTGACTAGGTTACTATTTTAGTTTTACTCTGTATAGTAGGTTCGGCAGAGGGAACCTAGTGTTAAGTCTTGCTGTGTTTAGTGGCAGAAATCAAAGCCGCGTTTGGTTTCATTACCAGAGTGAGGAAATGAAAATAATTCACACCCTCGAATGAGAATCGAACCAAAAACCGTCATGTTTACAGCCAGACGCCGCGCCGTGCTGACTGTAGCAGCGGTACTTGTTTTGTTTGGGCGGTAAGCTGTACAGTGTATTACTATACATTACTATGTTATAGTATAAAATATATTATTACATACACTGAAATACAAAATATATAAAAAAAAGAATTAAGTAAATAAACCTCTTCCCCCATAGCACTAGATTAAACACTTCACGGTACAAAAAAGCAAGCTCCGCTTTATCTTGATTACAAAAAGAGAATTCGTGTGTCAAATTAAAACGTCTCTCAAATCAAATGTGGCGCTCATACAAAATCAGGTCAGCTCCACATTTGTGAATCCAATACCTTGGAAATTGTGACACCGTCGTGGCACAGTGTGGATATGTTTTATTTAAAACATATATCATAGATTAAGGTTAGGTTCTAATTTTCTAATTGTTCAAAAAAAATCCTAATTTGGTTAAAGTAACCAGATGAATTTTACTATTGAATTATCAAAAGATAAAGAAGACTATCAATTGAAGTTTTTTTCTAAGAATAACCAAACAAAAAATAAAATCCTACTCGTGCTGATACAGTAGTTCCAGATATGTATGCAACTGCTGCACTTTACTTGGTAATTAAAAATAATCTATAGATAAAATCTATCCGGATAATATTGAACATATTTTAAAGATGCACTTGAGAGGGTTAAGGCAAACGTCATGCTACTTTAAACTCTTGAATAAATAGAAATAAGCGTTTTATTTTAAAAACCGTCTTAAATACTAAGAATAATAAACAGATTCTTGGCCTCGGTCTAGTAAAGATGAAAGTGCATATTATATGCAAATATGATATTAAGTGTTCCTCGTTTACCTACTTCGCAAAGGATATTGCATGTTATTGCTATAATACCTCTCCTGGCTTAGTTACTTAGTTCTTTTTTTATAACTGTGGAGTTGCCACCTAATTTTCGAGACATAGCTAGTTGATCAATGAGGTACGCTGTCTTGTTATCAAAGCAAGGAAATTAAAATAATTCCCCAGTGTGGGAGTCAAACCTACGACGTGTCGACTACGTCGCGTTTAGATTCAAACACTACACCACGGCAGATTCAAACATAGTGGTTTCTACTAGATTTGTAGAATACTAAAGTACCTATAACATTTAGGTCTATAAGTCTTTTTTATAATTTATTAATAAAAAGTTTATTATTAAATAGAACTTAAATACGAATATTATATTTCAATTTAACATTTTTACATAGCACACACCTGCTTTTATTATTGACAAACACATTAATTAGAACTGTGGCCGCCTAACCACTACAACTCAATTATAGTGCGTAATGCCTAGTAGCTATAGCAATAGCAAAATTTAAAACAATAAACACTTTCAAATAAATCCAACAGCGTGAATGTAAATGGGACGGCTGTGGATTCGATTCCCAATAATCTGGCAATAAAGTGCAGCGTTGAGTTCCGCCACACAACACGCATTGTGGCCAAATTTGGATGTGCCCCTGCCTACCCTGCTCTATACGGGGTCCACTGAGAGCAAAACCAAATACCAACCAAAACAACATAGAAACCACAAACTTTTATACACAACATATACACTTTTATTTGCCCCTAGTATTCGATCCCACTTGATTTATCGGCATCGGTCGTAAATTCATTAGTTCTATTCAACCACTGCCGTGGAAGATTTACGATGATCTGAAGTCTGAAATGTGACGTCATGATTCCTTCGATAGCTTAAATGTTTGCACGTGATCCGAGGCATTCGGCTTGCCAATTCTCACTAGAATGTTATGGTTATGTAGTATATGGTGTAAATATAAATATAGATACGAATTAAACATGGTATGTCTTAGTTTAAAATTTATAAAAAAACAGAATCACGCTGTGTCCTGAATATTCGCGCTATATTCGTATGTAGGCAGAGGGAACCTTTTAAAATACTCCATTTTTTGTTTTAAAAACATTGCCTATTGAGTGTAGGAACGCAACGCCGCACATGTATTTTATCTTGATAGTCACTTTTGATATCAGAGCAAGAAAATAAAGAAACAATTCTACCTACTAGGAATAGAACTGACAACAGTCGTATCTAGTCAGACGCTTTGCCACGACGGCCTCGATCATTTACTTTGAATTAGGTGATGTAATAACGAGACATATTCAATTATAGAAAATATCATTATTGAACTTTGTTTCAAGCAAATTGCAACTGTATTAGTGAAATTTTACCAAAATTAAAAGTATATTAAAATATTTAACATTAATTTATTGCTTCATCAATCAAAAAATATATAAAATCAAAATATTACCCACAAGTCACCCCCAAAAAGAAAAAAAAAGCAACAGAAATAACCAATACATTATAACAATTAAATAGAAAGCCCAAAAATATATTACCCATATATCGGTAGTAACCAAAGTATTTCCTACACACCTTATATAGGTGTATATATTATATAAACATATGAAATATGCGTTAAACGCACGCAACGCCGTCATACAACAGTTAATCATAGCGAAGATAACTATCTGTAATTAGTTAGGAACTCCACGCATCCAATGGATGTTATGCAAGTAATTAACGTGGTTACCTAAATTGATTTAGTTTGGTAAGAATAATATACCTACTAATGCCTTCAAACCGGCAATGGGGAGCGGAGCAATAAGAGAAATATATAAGATCAGTAGAACGGCGGCTGACAGCCAGTTAGCCTCTGCGATGTGCGGGATACAGCGTGAAGCTAAGAAGGAAAGAAAACAACATTTACAATATCGATTGTAATGTTGTTATTTTAATACTTTAATAAAAATAAGTTTGTGTATCCATTATCATAAAATACGTAGTAAAACTAGGAATAACCGTCAATGTGTTCTTCAGTTCAATCCATTTATAAGCAATAAATCGGTGGCGGCACAGGTGACCCATTTACCGAATGAGACGCGGCAGCTCGTTATACCACGTGCGTTTCACGTGGAACGATTGCATTGTCAATCAAGTAGGTATGGAAGCGAAGAAAAACAACGATCATTTCGATTTTTTTAAGCTAAGCATTGTGGCACATTGGGACAACGTCTAACTATAAACACGATGGATGTAAATTAGATTCCCACTCCGGGGAATCATATTCTCATTCTCATTCTCTATCTTTGGAAATATAAAGTGCAGAACGGCGTGAAGCTTTGTCATGACGCAATTNGTTATTTTAATACTTTAATAAAAATAAGTTTGTGTATCCATTATCATAAAATACGTAGTAAAACTAGGAATAACCGTCAATGTGTTCTTCAGTTCAATCCATTTATAAGCAATAAATCGGTGGCGGCACAGGTGACCCATTTACCGAATGAGACGCGGCAGCTCGTTATACCACGTGCGTTTCACGTGGAACGATTGCATTGTCAATCAAGTAGGTATGGAAGCGAAGAAAAACAACGATCATTTCAATTTTTTTTTTAAGCTAGGCATCGTGGCACTGTGGGACAACGTCTAACTATAAACACGATAGTTGTAAATTACATTCCCACTCCGGGGAATCATATCATTCTCTATCTTTGGAAATATAAAGTGCAGAATAGTGTGAAGCCTTTTCATGACGCATGTGCAAATGCTCAACATAATTTTTTTTCTAAGTTGTCAATTAGTAGAATGTCAAGTCTCTTTTCCACTATTATGATATCACTGGCGAAGTGATTTTGTGCTCAACTGGCACGCTCGGAACGCCATAATAGAAAGAACAGAACAGAACATGATATTTTTACGGATTTTTGTAATATACCTTTTCTTTATTGAAAAAATAACATTTGGGAATATAAACATATTGAAAGTCCATAAAAATTGAATTTAAATTTTAAACGACTAAAACTCTAATATGACATTTAAAACATACAGCTTAAAAGCCCGCTACATTTTTTTTAGCTGTCACAATGTTTTTTCTACGCGGAAGAAACAAAAAATATTAGGTCAAACGACAACAACGTACAAAACATTTTAAAAAAAAAGTCGATCCGTCATATTGTATATATATATATATGAGTATGTATAGTAAATGAATTCTTATTTTAGTCGCACATTCGCGCTCATTTGTCTTATTAATGGTAACGCTTGATGCCTGTCCGTCTAACGTCGCGGCTATGCGATGTTTTCATCTGTTCAGTGGAGCGACGAAATTGGATATCGTAGAGACT
Source organism: Heliconius cydno galanthus (assembly GCA_036379175.1). Lineage (NCBI taxonomy): Eukaryota > Metazoa > Arthropoda > Insecta > Lepidoptera > Nymphalidae > Heliconius > Heliconius cydno. The sequence continues at coordinate 675,198 of JAKRZM010001012.1, read as the reverse complement.
AATAACTATTCTACCAAACTTTTCGTAACATTTTATAGCGTTATGTAACATTCCATTATTTAACTAACTTTTGCTTGCATGGTCATGGAAATACTTCCGATCTTCATTTGTGGTGTGACATGAGACATTCTGTCTTTTTAAGTACTTTGGTTTACTTCCAAGCAATTAAAGTAAGATATAACGTCTTAGGCCGTACTATAATAGCCACTAGCTTTTCTCATTTAATACAAAAATATTTTATCAATTTAAACAAGTAGTTCTTAAGATTAACGCGTTGACTCCTACAAACTCTTTAGCTTTAAAATATTAGTATAGAAATATAAATAGCTCTTCTACAATGTGTGTTTGTAACATTTTACAATTTAATTGTACGAATTCATCTTTGACATTAATAATTATTAATGAGCACATTTATAAAGTCGTCGTACCTATGTAAATTTAATCCGGCCAGGAGAAAATCGATCATTTTAATTTGGCCGTATATTACACATACTGTGAAAATTAAATATATTGAGGTTATTTAAACATTTATTTGCCCATTGGAATGTATTAAAAGTAATTTATATTCTTTTTTTATTTTTTAGCTTCACGCTGTATTTTGTAAATAGCAAGGCATGTCGGAAGGAACCTAGAGTAAAGACCCTCTGTGCCGGACTCTTCTCTGGCGGAATACATCATTCAACCAAGATTGTAACGTTTGTGTAATAGATTTTAAGCTGTGATTTGAATGTACAACCATCACTTCCAAAACCAAAACAAAACTACGCAAAAATCATTATAACTTACTTCCTTTCAAAGCTTTACTTAATTAAATGGATTACAACGCGATAATCCGTTGGAGAAAACTTAAGACTTCATAATAATTGCTGAGCGAAAACCACAATTAGAATGCTATTGGATTTCGTTTAACTCTATTGTTTAGTCTGTTAACGAGCATCAAAGAAACCATTTATCTGACGGCCTATCAAACTCCGTCTTTTATAACAGTAATTAATGTTGCATTCGATATTTATATAGGCAGGTGGAACGTCACGCCGTGGCGCGGAAATCATTAGGGAGATAACTGGGTGGTGTACTTAACAATTGAAATTTATTAACTTGATATATTCTATCTTAAGCATATATAAACTGACTTGAATTTATTGATTTGAATTTATAAAGTTTAAATTGTATGTCATGTAGTTAGATTACGAGGGCATTAAGATGAGTTTTCTCGAAATTCCTATTTGTTGACAGGTGGTTTATTTTTCGTAATAACTTTTCATATTTTGAACATTAAAATTAAGAATCAAAAACAAAAGTAACTTATTTGTTTTGCAAAAAAAAAACATAATAATACAACGATACTTATTCAAATCTATACTTACATTATCTAACAGCATAATACTTAGCATATGTAAAATTATAAATCAAAATAGATTTATTTAAATAAATATTTTTAATTTTAGTTCATGAGTATAACCAATAAATCGTTATCAAATTGAAAAGCACTTCCCTACACGAGTGGAAGCTCGAAGCTTCAAAGCTCTTGACTAACAACTGTACTGTAATTACTAAACATTATATGAGCTTAAATAGGGCTGGCGTTTTATTTGTGTTACCATGTAAGCTAATAAGCTTTTAAATTCTTTGTTTTTTATACTTACTAGTACAATAATAGCGTAGTTTAGAGGTGTCCTTGTGGGGAATGGTGGATAGAGACCATTTACGGTAAAAAAATCCCCAGTCTTTACATACGTTGAAAATTTGGCTATACGTCTTACACGTATTTAAAAAAATAACCTACAACACTGATAAAAAAATATTTATAACATTTTAATAGAAATAACATAAAAAAACAACATTTATCAAAATCGCTCGCATATGTATAGCTTTGTACACAAGAAGAAGCTTTATTTGCTAAGTGTTATCCGGATCAAGTTGATTATAACAGAAATATGGAATGAATGGAGCTTTAAAGTTTTAGAGAGTTTCTGATAGCCCATAGAAAATTAGGTTCATAATTTTTAGTTGTTTACTAACTAGTAAACAGAAATATTTAAACATAGCTGTACACATACAACGTTTTTTTGTACTATTGCACATAGTCCAAAAAAATTATTTGTACGATATATAATAGTGTTAAGACATTTCGTTCCAATCTATTGTTTAGTTTTACAAGTGGCGGAACTCAACGTATCGCCTTATAATTTTGACGAGAGCAAAGCTTTAAAAGTACGTCATTTCCCAGAGTGGGAATCGACCCTACAACCATCGCTTTTACAGTTAGACGTTCCAGGACGACGGCCTCGTACANAAAAAACAACATTTATCAAAATCGCTCGCATATGTATAGCTTTGTACACAAGAAGAAGCTTTATTTGCTAAGTGTTATCCGGATCAAGTTGATTATAACAGAAATATGGAATGAATGGAGCTTTAAAGTTTTAGAGAGTTTCTGATAGCCTATAGAAAATTACGCTCATAATTTTTAGTTGTTTACTAACTAGTAAACAGAAATATTTAAACATAGCTGGTACATATACAACGTCTTTTTGTACTATTGCACATAGTCCAAAAAAAATATTTGTACAATATATAATAGCGTTACATTTCGTTCCAATCTATTGTTTAGTTTTCCAAGTGGCGGAACTCAACGTATCGCCTTATAATTTTGACGAGAGCAAAGCTTTAAAAGTACGTCATTTCCCAGAGTGGGAATCGACCCTACAACCATCGCTTTTACAGTTAGACGTTCCAGGACGACGGCCTCGTACAAAATTTCCTTTTAAAAATATCGTCATGCCCGTAACACGATATTCATAATAACCGAAGTTTATTTTCACTAAGCAAATTCGAGACCGATTAATCATTTAGATCAGGCCGAAGCAAGTGAATTAATGGCGGTTACGCGTCACAACAATGATAAATTTTACATTGTTAACGTAACGCTGGCGAGTCCGTTAAAAATAATTAAGCTAATCGCGTTTTGTTGTTTGGTGTAAACAAAATATGATTTATAAACGTTCACCTAAAACTTGTGGCCATCGCGGCGTGGCTCAGTTGAACAGTATGTGACTGTAAAGAGGAGGGTTGTGGGTACAATTCCCACTTAGGAGAATGAACATTAGACGGAAAGTGGGATAATAAGATTCGGGAAAAGGAGAATGGAATATCTAACCACTAGGTTCTCTGCTCAAACTTGTACATACAAATGTATAATATAGTATAGTATAGATAAAGATTATCATCATCACACTGATTATAGATATAATCACAATAAGAAGGTTAAAATCTACGACATAACAAAGATATCTTAGTGATGCGCTACTATTGTTTTATTTAATATCTACAGATATTGCATATCATACATATATTAGCTCTCTATCTAATAATAGCTCTCATCAAAATGTTCCTTGAAAACGAAAAAGAAAACGAGACTAATTCAAAATAATATAACAAGTTAGGCAGAAACGTTATCATGTCAAGCCACTCACTGTTCTGAATAACGCCCTTATGATTTACAACTGGTACTTAAGCTTACCTGAAAATAAAAATATATGATTATTATTTTAAAATATTTATACAAAAAACATAACGAAATAAAAATACTGGAATTAGAACAGGCATATTTTTGTTGGTATATATTTTTGTTGCTATACCTGTATATTTGGCGTCAACAAATTCCACTTTGAGTGAAATAGGTTTAGAAATTCTAGTGTTACAACTCTTCATTCTCCATTTACCTATATTAATATTGTATTATTTTGAATGAACGAGTGAACGAATAGTGAGTGATAATCAAACTCTTAAACATCGCGTCAATACTATTGATACATTTTTCCACGTTCCGCAAAATTTTGAGTTGACAGACAAAGACCCAGATACTGTATGTTCGTGGTTTTTTTTGTCTGTCACAACTTACCGCACTATTTGTTATTTGTCTGGAATTGTTAACAGATAATCATTTTAATACGATCACATACATCGGGATTGAAATAACTAAGTTTGCCATTACAGTCAGAATGACTTATTCAAATCTTAAACTAAATCAAAATCGATTCTATATTTAAGTTATGAAAGCTTTAACAGACAGCTTAACTTTAGTATTTAAGATCTTATCTTTGATATCTGAACCTCTCTATGTATTTATTTATAAGTAATACGTGATGCTACTTCAATACTTCAATCATCTCAAGACCAACTCCATCCTGCTAGTATGTAAGTCAGTATGACAGTAACTTTGACATAGTTAGGAACAGGTATCTATAGTTAACAAGTAACATTAATAGAATTCATCTTAGATTCACTATCTGCAGATCGGGATACTAAATACATTCTCAGAGTAGAGGTCATTATGACACAATGGGATAGTATGTCACTGTAAACGCAACGGTTGCGAGTTCGATCCTGATACGGGCAAGATTTTTTTTCTGGATACACATAGATACATATTTGTGAGATGTGTGGACAATTAAGAAGAAACCATAAAATTATGATAGTGATGGAAAACTATCATTGTTACATATGTACTTAAAATCATTAAATTACGGGCAGTAAAACACAACACTTTATTTTCTTTAAGACCATCTATTTAACCACGAATGTCAGCATCACAGAACCAAATCGCAAATATAAGCATTCAGACGACTAGGATTTGACATGACGACATTGCAAAAACCCACTATACCACGACGACGTTTAAGTTTTAATATTATAGAATAATAAACGAGTGGCTGTTCAATATATTAAATGTACAGTAAAAGCATGAAGAAAATTTTCACAGTATAGGAAGAGGCAATTAGGTTAATTGCCCCAATTTGTTGGCAAAGATGGGAGATATGGGACTTAATTGGAAAAACGTTATGTGGGTTAACTTTCACGGGTATGGAATATGTTAAACATTATCTAGAGGTACTAATATAAATATTTTGTACCCTGCTTTTAATAAAAAACTATCTTTTTTGTCATGATTATTTCTGACTAATGTTAGGATACAATCGCCGCTCGGTTAATATCAATCCAACAATGTAAAATACTGTCAGTTTTCTATTTTTCATTATAAAATTATCACCAATTTCGTTATAATTACAAAATGATATAGAGCTCATCTCAAGGCACTCCCTTCGTTTTACAGGATTGATAAATATTACTCATCTATTGAAGAATCACTTCGTTACACGTAGAATAGCGGCAGTCGGAAACCAGCGACGTAATTTGTAGAGAAAAGCAAGAGTAATAAAGATATATTAAATATAAACATTCTCTAAAGTAGGATTCATACTCCTAAACGTCGTATGCGCTCAGACTAGATGATGGCAATGAACGTCACAAACATAAATCATAAGAACCAGTAGCTTTCGAAAGACAAATACGTAACCTTGGGCAATTATTTACTCTGAGAAATCCGCTAATTTAATGAAATGCAAATTACAATGAGAATATGAAGAAATTTATATAATAATATTTATAAGATAATAAGCTGAACTTATAGATGCTAAAATCTTGTTCAAATTTCAAAGTAATCATTAATAATAATGTACTGTACCTTTAACTAAGAACCTTTAGCTAAGTTTAAGTTTATTTGCATTTTAATAAATATTACACAAGATGAATATAGCAATTATAACGCTTTATACCACAAATAGTACTTTTTTATTATTACTCCGGTTTTGGTATTAAAAATATAAAAAACTGAATAAACATATGTAACAGTACAAATTTTGTAAAACATCTGAAATATAGTTACAATATGACTGAAACAATGACGTATTGAATTATTATATAATATTGCAGATATTGCTGGAAGATGGAGGTGAAGCATTGGTTATTGCCAATAAAAGTAGCTTGTTATAATACTAAGTTATTTGTATATTTGATCAGATAGCAGAGTAGGCAGAAGTAGTAAAGATAAGTACTCCGCTGCCACGCATACCCTAATTTTCGAGATTAATAGCTTAGTCAAGTGCAACGCCGCGATATTTCTTTTTACCCCACTGGGTATCGAACCCACACTGCGCCTCAAATCAGATAGCACCTAATATTTAAAACCCAAATAAATAACGTAATAACGGTTACGAATTCGGGTGGAACGTGAAGACACTAGGTTTCCTTTTTACACTATGTTTTTTGCCCGCCTTGGTATGACGCAAGATATTTTACATGTTTAAATAAAATAGGAATAGATGCAACAAATTCTTTTAAATTTAATTTTTGAGCATATTTTGTTACAAGGTGTAATTATATTATTTTTATTTTTTTAAAATGTTCTAAGAAAACATGTGACCTTTCTGTCACTCATTCCATTCATAATAATTAAAACATCTGTTGCCCAATTGGTGGTTATTTTAATCATCAATTTGAACAAAATGTAACTTTTTAAAAGTTTTTAAGTTATTTCAACTACCCACGTAGGTTTCTGTTCGCATATAAAAATGTAATTTAAAAAATCTAAAGCAGTACTGTTTTATATTTTTTAGCTTCACGCTCCCCAGCGGACTAGCCAGATAGAACGGAACGTCAAGCACTACGATCTCTGCATACCTCTTCCGCCCCGTACATTGTCATCAACATCTTATACATGCCCTCCGAATTCAAAACATTCGAATTATAAATATAAAATAAGGATGTTCATTATTTAATTTAAAATTATATAATGTAAATTATATAAACTATATAATTTAAAATTATATATAAAATATTTTATAATTTTCATTTCCTGGGTCTGGTAACGAGGTGTTGACTTCCACCACTAAGTACGCAATACTACGAGAATTCGACGGAAAGTAGGAAACAGATGTGTCCTAGCGGGAACATTAAAAATCATTCCTTGTAAAAAATGTTTTAACTAAGCAATGAAACAAATTCCCTAAAATACATACTATAAAAGTAAAACAATAAAAATCAATCATATCCCCAAAACTAAACCAACAAAGTGCTAATACACTATAAGTTTGTATTATATCATCTACTCCACAGGCTATACTATATATCAAATTCAAACAATCATCCAAACGTGTGAAGTTATTTCAACGGCCATAAATCATCGGTTGACAGTTGACATCGGGTGAGTGATGACAGATATAGATAGATAC
>JAKRZM010001012.1:624411-667458 GCA_036379175.1 Heliconius cydno galanthus | reverse complement strand
AAAAAAAAAAAAAAAAAAAAAAAAAAAAAAAAAAAAAAAAAAATACAGTCGAATTGATAACCTCCTTTTCTTACAGAAGTCGGTTAAAAAAAGCTTTTAATATAAAATAGTATATGAATATAAATAATTTCATTTACTATTTTATCATTTTCTTTACTTTTGTAGTAATTAAAATATTATTTTCTACGTCTTAGCGTTAATATATTCTTTTCAAGTTGGTTGTTGTTTTATTTCTTTATAAATTTGTTTAGATAATTTAAGTAAGTAAAATGATTAAATACTCCCAATTCATATTAATGAGAAAGCCTATCTTGTCGCGATAGAATAAACATAATATATACTCATTTGTAATAATAAAAATATTGTGGATACAAAAATGAACTATCTAGTTATGCAAGCTACTGGGAACGTAACCCGAGATATTTGTTTTTTAAACTAGAATTCGCGAAAGACGCCGCGTTGCGTTCCCAGCGATATAGAATAGAGAATTAAAAGTCCTTATGCTAACACGCTTTTAGTAGTAGGTTTAGGTTTAGTTTATTAAAATTTATTCTAATTTAAATCGTAAAATAAATTTAGTTATGGTCGTTGTTAACTTCCAAATTTGACTTTCTTGTTAGGTATGATTGCACACGAGCTGTTTAATAAAAGTATCTATTGCACAAATATACCTGAGCCGTTTGTTGGTCTGGTCACCTACATACACTCCAATATAACTGTTAGGCATATTTACAATAAGTTAAATTAACATAAAAAAATAACTAAACATACACGTCATATTCTTGATGTAACTTAAATATCATTTAAAACACAAACACTTTCGTCTCAAAATAAACCGTTTAAAGTGAATTCAAAACCGCTATACATTTTATTTAACTTTTAAAACCGGAATAAATTTCAGTGCCTTTGCATCCTGCTGGCAGTAATTAAACTTTTCTACGTAATAATTTGTTAGAGTAGGTAGGTACAGTTTGCAAAAAAAAATGAATTAGTAAAACTTCTAGTACTTGCAATTGGATTTCTTTAGAAGTTGCACATTTTTACAAAGTATAGTAGTAATTTAAATTCTGCCTCGTTTGATATTAATGTCTTTTTTTAAAGGAGGTGAAGGAAAGGTGAAAATTATGTTTAAGTTTTTGACTTTTACGTTTTTTTTTATTTTTAAGCATCGATTGGGCGTCGAACCCGTAACCATCGTACGTTCCTTAACGCATTTCTCTTATACCACGACGTCGACGTCTTACGTCTCGTATTTTACCTAATCTCTATAGTCTTGAATTTTTCTGTGTAAAAGAATATCAACAATATGTAAATACCTTTTTCACTTACCACTTACACAGAATTATTTCTGTCGAAGGATCTTAAATTAAATTATTATTACTAATTAAAATTAAATAAATTTTAAATTAAGTAAGAAAAATATCTTATTTTAACAGTAAAAACCTCAAATTAATTTTTTTAACAAACTTAATTTGCTAACCCTATTGTTTGCTATAACTTTTAGTTTTTCTAGTAATATATAATTTTATTGGCTTAACAGGTGTCTCTCATCTCGTGTACTTGATTAAAGAGACCATCATAAATTATGATTCTGTGAGGATTTTTAACTACGAAATGATAAATAAACGTTGACATATATGAGTTATAGCTTTTTTATAGCAATGTAAATCATATTTTTTAATATCTGGAGCTTTGACCCGAGTTTTATGATATTCTATATAAAAAAATGTTGTATTGTTTTTGTGACAATGTCTAAATGTTTTATTAAAAGCGTTGTTTGAGACAATTGAGTGGATTTAGTTTTTATATAGATTGCCTCCTATAGCTTAATCTATAGAGGGTTCAGTGTAGATATTACTATATTTATAATAAATTTTATATAAATAACTCACGCATTTTCCCGCATAGTATTCAGAAAGGCACTTAGTGTTTAAAATATCGCTTCCGCCAAATTTTCGAAACAATTGCATCATGTATCGTCGTGTAAAATAACATAAAAAAAACATACAGTCGAATTGATAACCTCCTTTTCTTACAGAAGTCGTTTAAAAACTAAGCTAAAAGGTCTTCAAAGTCTACAAAATTTATGTAAATAATAAATAATTTAATTTATTATTATTATAAAACTACAAAGGTCACACCCACATACAATCCTAATGTGTACTTTATATCGGTCTTAGTACTAAACGAGTCTCGACACGTAACGTCCAAAATAAAAAATTCAACGCAACAGTTTTTTAATCTCCTCGTTTTTATGCGTTGGTCTTGGGATATTGTATTTTAACATTTAAATTCTCATTTCCATGCTATTTAGGCATAATTCTGATATTTATTTTGTATAAAGATTGAAGAAAGAAAAATTAACCTTTCGGAGTTAGGTTTTCTACTTAAGGTAAAAATATACGTATTTAATATAGCGTTAGTGACATTTTAAACGTTAATGTGAATTACCATTTTCTTGAATATTATAGAGAAAAGAAAAAAATTGGAGATTTGTGTTTCCTAAAAAAAGAAAGAATATTTGTCGAAATATTAAAAAATATATCTATAAGCAAATCTGTCGACACTTAAATAATTGAAGCACTTTGTATAGTGGCGCTTCATATAAAATAATTCATTCCCCTGAGTGGAAACCGAACCCACAACAGTAATTAGTTTGCAGTCAGATGCCACTATGCCATGACGGCCTGTACTCTCTTGCATCTTCGTCACAATCGTTTGCAAAATAATAGCTCCACACGTTTTCACACTTAAGAAAATTAATTTCTGCTGTAAATCTCGATTAGATTAAAGTGCATTGAACTGAAAAATGCAACAACGAATGTAAACATGTGCGTAACTTTTTATTTATTGAAACCCAGCCAAAAACGTAGTACATACAGATATTTCTGTCTTTAATAACTTTGATGACTCAATGGAATTATTTAAACATATTTATAAACTTCGTGGCTCAGTGGACGCATCTCTTACAACTGTAAGACCGTTAGTTCAAATTCTGTTGGAATTGGCAATGATTTATTATAAATATAGTGATTTTAAATTAACATTGGTCGAAGGATTCCTCAGCTGAAGGTATATCAAAAATGAGCATAGTCGATTACCTTTAGGCAGAAAAGTCTCCGAGAGGCAGCTATGAACCACACCACGGAAAGTGGGCAGACCGACCACTAAGTAGACTACGAGCTGGCCAATGCCGCCAGAAGCCACTAGGTACGCAAAGAAAATAACATATCATCATTAGGAGGCCATTTCCGGCAATGAGTGTACTAAATGTTAAGATGATAAATCCCTAATTGAGAATAGCACAACAACAGTTAAAATTATATTTTTAAATTAATTAAAACTATTCCTACAAACTACAAGGAAGTAAACTCAGTAGTAGAACGTAAGTAATCCCCAATGGAGTCGCAAGGCAGTTTGAGCGACGGCAAGTGCCAGCTCATTTAAACTTGCAAATTTGCTTTACGTACGCGATAACTTACTGAAAGTGTAAAAACCTGAAACTTTTAATTTAAATAAGATATATTTATAAAGGGGAATATAAAAAAATTACCCTTAAACGTGCGCTACTATTTTTGATACAACGTTTGACTCATCGTCGGTTCGATCTCGACTCAAAGGAAAGAATTATTTTCATTTTCCAGCTTTGATAGAAAAAATTTGGCACTTTATTCCACTACTCACACGATGTCACAAATTCGGGCAGAACAGAGTGTCATGACACTAGTACTCTTTACTTATTTATAATATGAAGAGAAAAAACCATTATTTAGTTACACGCTATATCCAGCACACTGCAGTGTGCCCTTAGTGTAAAGTCAATTCTTTCTCCATTTAGGTACATCCGTTCCTATTTTCCGTCGAATTCATGAGGCTGTGCGTGTTGAGTGAAGAAATTCAATTTCTCGAAAAGGAATCGTATTCACAACCGTCGACCTCTTATTAAAGAATCTTTTATTTACTTTATAGTTATTTAAAATAATCCCATAATAAGACACACACATACAAAGTTATGAATTATATATATGTAGGTAGGTATATAAATACACAACTCTGTCATTATATTTAAATTGTCCTTTAGTCCTTTATTAAATTTCTTATCAAACCCTTCCTTATTCGTCGTCTCGAGGAAGAATGTCCGTTTTGCATAATGTAATAACAAGTTGATTGGACTTAGCCTTCTTTATGTAACTTTCGCCCGCTACCTCACTTACTTTACTACTAAAGTAATACTAGTATTAAAATGCTTTACTTTCTAGTTTTCTTTACTCTTAAGAGTCGTTTAACGTTTTTTTAGTTTTATTTCACATTTTTAATACAACTGGATATTAGAATAAATTGTTATCATTGGATTTTGCCTATTTCGAGCAAATAAAAATATATAAGATCGAAATTTACCCGTATTCAGCGCGAGTACAATTAAATATAACAACGTCAGCTCCCACTTGAGCGAAGCCACGAAAATAAACCAGTTTAAAATAAAATAATTTTCCCAAAGTGGGATCGAACCCACGATCATTAATTATTTTATACATATATATTTTAACAAACACACACACGTGGTTTGAGCTTTCAGCAAAATAACGAGCTTTTTATTGAGCTAGTATATGTTATTTAAACTAGGCTTATTAGACATAATTATTAACACAAGATCAGTTCAGACACATTCACCACTGTGCACCAATGGTGTTATATTTAATTAGGCATAACAATATTTTCACATCCTTAGCTTTATTTTATATTGGCACACAAACTTTAGGTCCACAGCCGCATCTCGTGCCGTATCTGTTTAGCATAATCTAATAACAACAACTCGATTCGACTTAAGTCTATTTATATAAGTTTTTTCGTTATGCCTTCAGAATATTAATATGTGTATCTTCATCTTCAATAAAATGGTATTATGTAGTACATTGTGAAACAACTGTTCGTTTGTGGTACCGTGTACTACAAACGAGTTATATTTCATACGTAAATTATGCAGATTAATATAAATATTAAGGTGTCGAATATGTTTTCAAAGAAGCAAATTCAATTCAGCCACGTTTAAAATTATACTCAAGATCATTATTTCAATAACAATTTTAAACTATTATTTGGCAATAGAATGTCTGTTTATTTGATAATAACAACTAATGTTAAATGTTTTACATTACGGTCATCTTAGCCATAAAATTATTAAATATACCTAATGGTTATTTACACTATTATATCTAAAAGTTATAAACACTGTATTCTACATAAAGCAGGGTAGGGTAAGGGAACCTTGTGTTAAGACACTCCGTTACTCATGCATAGCCCAATTTTCGAAATGTTACTTTATCTTGGTCGTTTGTCACCAGAATGACGCAATGACAATAAAGTGGGAATTGAATCCACAACTGCCATGCGTAAACAAAAGCTACTAACAAATACAGAGGTACCCTAGTGCTTAGACACTCAGTTACCCACTTTAAGCCAAAGTATTAACCAACCAAACCAAAACCATTGTGCACCAAAACCAATGAGCAGCAGAGCTCAACGCCGTGCTTTGCCTGCCCGCCCGAGCGTAGAAATGACATTATAAAATATTTCATTTCCCCGAGTGGGAATCGAATCCACAACCTATAGAGGCCTCGAAACACCAAAATAAAATCACGTGCAAATATTTTGTTAAAACATTCTATAACATTAACTCCAATGCACATTCTATTAGTTTAATGGATTATGAATACTTGGCATTTCGTATGATAGCTGTTCGTTTGGAGTTAGCAAATTTATGGTCAATTTGTGAGATACGCTTAAAAGAGCGGATGTTATTTTATGTTTATTATTTACTATTATTTGTTTAAACTTTGCCAATGAATTTGATTTTAAAATGATTTACTTTACTATATAAATCTCATTGCTACGCATATCAGGTGTTCTTGTTTTATATTGAAGGTCAGCAAAATTTAGCTTTACGTACGCGCATCGTTGATTTGTACCAATCAACAAGTAATGTCTAAAAATTGGGAAGTGCATGGAACGGGGAACGGAGTGTTTTAACACTAAGTTCCATCAGTCTACCCTGCTATTTGAGGAATATATCTTGAAGCTGAGACACTTAGGATAGCTCTGAATACCAAAAATATAGTATTTTACAGATCCCATCATTCTAATATAAATAAAGTAAGATAGAGATACTTTTTACATATAAATTATGAAATGAGAAATTAAGCCATACGCTCGTCGTCGTCTTGGAAGGATTATATTTTTAATTAAAGAAACCTTAAAATTCACTATTATTATAAGCACCGGAATAATAGGCTCTCTTTAATTAGACCTTGCCCTACTTCAACCGTTTGATAATAAGAAAGGGTTTCTTCTAAAAGTAAAAAGAAACAGTAAGTAGCTACTTCAGGTTTGTAATGATAAATTTATTTTCGCTCTGGTGTCGAGGCAAAACGCGGCGTTGAGTTCTGCTACTCAACACGCAATGCCTCCAAAATTCGCAATGCAATCTCCCTCTGCAATCTACAAATAGATACTGCGCCCTTGGCCTGAAATCGATAAATTCCATGTTGAATAGCGTAACTCAACGCCGCGTTTATAATTATATTACAATAATTTTGTAACAACTTAACTATGTGTAATTATTATTAACATTATAATAACAGATAAGAGAATTCATCAATACGCAGCTTCGAGAAGCTGCAAGCGGCAATCTAAAAACTTTTGGACTTTTGTAGCACTATTTTCTCCCTGCCTATCCTGCTATATGTCGAATAAAGGCTGAAACTAAAGAACCTTTTATATATGTACCAATAATTATCTATTTATATTTTCGCAATATCACGAGATCTATTCATATAAGTTTTATCAGTACATTTTACATTTAATACGTTATGACACTTTGACAGGAGTACAATTATATGCAGTCAATTAATCTTGATTATCAAAATATTTGTACAAAAACTACAATAATACAGGGAATCCCATTGCATAATATATTTGTGAAAATGCAACGGATAGTCCCTGCGCCACGACTGGGCATTTTTTAATATTATGTATATTGATATTGTAACTTAACATTTTAACCCGCATATCTCCAGTTTCGGCAGAATTCAACAATGTAGTTTGATAAAGTATAATATTACACTATATTGTCGAAATAGAATTCAAAAACAAAACAAACCCGATATCATAATACTTGTATACGATAGTAATATGACACATAGTACACAAATAGATACTATTACTATAAATAATAACGAATGTACCATTTAATAGAGGCGTAGGAGTTAAATTCTTGCAATACGTTCAAACATCAAAGATTTAATTAAAACTCGGTCAAGTATCAAATGATATAAATCAGATTTTTTATATGTCTTACTTTGATAAGAAATTGTTTTAAAATCGAATTTTATGAATATTTAGTAAATATGTATGTTTAGATAATTATGTCAATAAGAATACTAAGAACCTATAGATAAAAAAAAGCTTGTAATGAGAATTTAGTACTTTGATGAGAGTGATTTTAAATTACCTTTATTTCATTTTAAACATTACAGTGGGCCAACAGGCGAGCGATTGTTGTCGACCGGGGCAAAACCAAAATAAGCGACGAATTTTTATTTAATAAGCTTTTACTTCATTGTTGCAATGAAAGTTTCATTCAGAATTGACATTCTTCTAAAGAAATCATTTAAAATCTGTATGTTCACATTTGGAATGTAAACAACTCTGTTGGAAAAGATACGGCATCAACATCAATGATGAGTGCCTTACACATCTTCGTTTTGCCGATGACGTAGTACTACTGGCTGAGACCGTGGAAGACCTGTATGTTATACCTTCTCCAGGTAGTATTGGGAATCCTACTCTCAAAGTGGTTGACCATTATATATAATTGTGACAATCAGTCAACTTCGGGAAAAAGATATCTCGTCGAATCCAGTAAGAAGATTCAATGTCACACAGCGCGCAATGGAGAGAGCAATGCTCGTTATTTCCCTATGTGATAGACTCAGAAATGAGGACGTAGGAGAACAAATGGCACGGCATGGCAATGGCACCGACATGGCAGGAAACATAACAAGGAGAACCGACGGTTGTTGGGGCGGAAAAGTTTTCGGCGTCGGCCGCGAACCGGACGATGCTCGATGGGCAGGCTCTCCATCAGAATGGACTGACGATCTGGTCAAGTTCGCGGGAAATCCCTGGATGCAAGCAGCCCCAGACCAACCGACATGAAGATCCTTGGGAGCGGCCTATGTCCAACAGTGGGCGTAGAATGGCTAACATGATGATGAACTCACATGATGATGATGATGTCAATATTTATGTTATGTAAGGTACACGGTAGCCAAATTCAAAGTATTTTTTAAGTTGCTATACAAGAATCTTCTGTTACTATTTTTATGCTCTGCACAAGATAGCAAAAGTTACCCAATATCATAACAAATATACTATTTTCATACAAAAACAAAAAAATATTCTGATAACTCTTAAATCATAATTATTATGTCTAAACAATTTGTCCAATGGCGCGACCGTAAAACTTGGCGCTGGTGTGACCACGCCCCTTGGCGTTGTATGCGCGTGAGTCATTGTGGATGACACGATGTTACTACTTGTGACAGATCTATCAAGTTTTTATACTAATTTCTTATATGGTTTTGGTATAATTATAAAACTGTAATAATTATAAAAATGTAATATTTCTTTCAATTAATCCAAGTTACAAATACGAGTCTTATAATAATCAATAACAGATATTTTAAACAATTTAATATTTTTTTTGTGTGTGTTGTCTACACTACACCACACTGAACACTGACCACTGATATTGGCTTGTTTTGTGGTACTGGTTTTCTACAAAACAATATATGTTTGAGTTGAGTTGAGTTGAATTATATGTCTATATTATATATCATTGAATAAGTATAAAATAATGTTATATGATTTATTTTTAAAACCTCTTCTTAAAATTAGCATATATGTATATGTGGGAATGGGGACAGAGAACAACTAATTAACAATGTTTTTTCTTTATTTAATTCACACACAGGTTATATCGTTATAATAATCGTGACAGCTTGTTCTGATCGAATTTTCTCTGTCCAAATTATGACAGATACATCATTTTATCTTTTATAAAAACGAATAAAACCTCTAAACTAACCCACATATATATATTATAACTAGAGGGTAAGCATGTTTATTGTTTTACATTGTTTTTACATCAATGTCTGTATACTTTGTAAGCTATTTCCATTGTGTAATATAATAGTAATTACTGTTTATTCAATATTCAGAATATCACAATTGAAGCTGAAATTGAATTAAGTTCATATTGTACTATTGCTATCGGATATGGAATAAGTATAAAATAATTTCAACTAATATTAGAACATAGATTTTTGTAAATTACTACTAGAAGAGTACGTATTAATTTATTATGCTATACTAAATTAGATTTTTTACTATGATATAAACTTACTAACCCAAAGGTTGTCTGAAAGAAATCGTTGATTAACGACAAGATTGGCATTTGTACGTCAATTATATTTTTTTCTCTTTTCTTTTATCTTCTTTTTAAATAATAAATTGAACACAATGAAGTGAAAATAAATAATTGTAATAAAAGTAACTGGTGTTATAATCACTTTAAACAAATGCTATATAAAAGATGACTATGTGGTATTCCCTATGTGTGTAGCATTGTGGTAGAAAAGTTCTTTAAATGTGTACATTTTAAATGGACTCACAGTCAGTTATCTTATATTTTGTTGTTAGACAAATATGATTTACTATATTTAGCCTCTATATCCTGCTCAATATTATGTTACTTTCTGATATATGTCATTATAAACATGTTTGTATAGATATAATCGGAAAAATATTAATATTCCACGAGGTCTCAAGAAATATCACAATATTTTTTTAATTCTAGGAATGTAAATAACCTTTAAAAAAATAATATCCAGGGATACTTTAATATTAATAATAATAATTATTTCCATACTAAAACTAGTTACATAAGTATAACAGATGTTTATCATTTCATTCATCGACATCTCGATACCGCCCTTAACACGGTAGCATTGTAAAGTACACAAAGGGGAAGATTTAATAGAGCTTTGAATTGACTTCAGTTTGAATTATATCCATTTGCATGTTTCGAGATTTATTGTTTATTATCTTACTTAAGGTTTGCTTTATATTCTTATACGATGTTCTTTGAAGAACGAGTTAATAACACTATAATTGTTTTTTCAAATTGACATCATAACCTTTGTTTAAAAACACATTTTTTTCCATTTCGTTAAAAAAATCAAGTACTTACATTATTTTATTACGCTTCATTTTGTATCCCGCATACAGCACAGTAGGCCTACTAATCTAGTGTTGCTACACTCCGTTAACCACTGTCCGTAAATTTTCAAGACATTGCGTGGCAAGTTGCAGAACTCAACGCGGCCCTTACTCTTGTTACCATAGCGAGAAAATTAAAATAATCCATTCCTCCGATTGGGAATCGAACCACAACCGTCGCGTTTACACACTTAATTATTAAGTATTTCTATTACATAATTTACCTACATCATTTATATAAGTAATAAAAAGGAAATAAAACAATAACCATATTAAAAGTTCCATAAACATCATTCCACATAAAGGAATCGTAAAAAGTGCAAAATATGTATATAATTTAACCACACAATTTACTTACTTTTACTATTTGTATTAAGCTCAAACTAAGCTCGTAAAAGTGAAACTAATTTTAGAAATCCCACATATAAAAAAAGGCTCCAACACATTATATTTAATTTGTTTTTTAGAAAAACGTGTGTAATTTTATAAACGTGGATCGTGACTTCATTGCTGTACTCAATTAGTGGTTTATTCCTGCGGTTTTGTTCTTCCTTAGTGCATTAACATTATATTGTGCTGGTTCACACCTACATATAAATAAAATTATGCAATCGCATACAGTGTGAACATGAAGTTGTAAAATAAATATATTTTGATAAAAATAAAATAATCCATACCTCTGCTGCTTATTATCTGATACGGCACACTAAGGCTTCAAAGACCAAGGGCTAAGATCAATCGATCGATCAAAAGTGTGTTTTTATTCATAAATTACATATTTAGGTATGATATGAACGATCTATGTCAATATTCCATTTTCCTCTACTGACTTATTAATTTTTTTGTGTGACAATATTTGTACCTACAAACATCTTTATTCTAGCTACCTTTTACTCAACAAGAACATTATGAGTATCAAGAACCAAGATTATGAGTTTAGCATGTTTTAATATATCTACGATAAATATTATTCCAATACAACGTCTCTATAAAATCGATTTTGATTAATGAGGTGTCTATCGATTTATCGTTGAATAACGTCATACGATGTAAGTAATTAATTTTAATACGACAGCTTCATAGTACAAATAAGATTAAAATACATTTAAAAATAACTGGAAAAAATAAGGTGCCTTTAAGATCTTTTATGGCGAGTAATAGAAATAACGTTTTTGCTCTTCAAAATATCGCAATACCCAATCAAGAACTTTGTATTGTAAATAATCTTCCCGCTTATTCAACACTAACATATTTAACATACTTATCAATTACGTCATTCTTGCACCGAACGAGCGATATATTGTATAAACATTATTTCACAATCTACTAAAGATAATCTTAACAACATATCGAAGGATCATAATCTTAAATACATAGATAATTAATTTTAAAGAACTCTCACAGATTATCAAAAACATTTTACGGCATATACCTCGATTGCCTTTGCCTATCTCATAAATTGGGGGAGATGCGTGAAGATAATATATTAGCAGGCTTATAAATCCTTCAAACACTACAACTATAAGGATATCGTAGACGGTCGGTGTACGAGGATTGAATACCGACTACTTATTACACATTTTAACTACTTATAGATATAACCTATACTGTGAGTTTATCTTACATATTTATAGTCTTGTATTGGATAGTCCATATAGTTCACATACCGAAAAAGGCAATAGGCTATGTTTCGACACATCCCACTGTAACTGAAGTCAGAGATACCTCGGACAATTAGAATGTGGAACACGAGTGGGAATCGAACTTACAAGACAACTATCGACTGCCCAGACAAAATTACAATATAATATTCTTGAAAACATCTCAATATATATTGGGGGTTGAGGAGCGAAACTTAACGCCGAGTTTGTGTACCAGAGCGAAGAAATATTTCAAACCTCCGATTGGGATCGAAACCATAGCCATCGCGTTTACAATCAGAAAATATTGTTTAATAAAAAAAATACAAAACAAATAACCACCAATATCACTTACTATTTAACTTACGTCAAATGATTCCTATCTAATACATCATAGTGTAAAATGTAGATATAGTGGTCTTAGAAAGGACCTTTGTTTATTTTGTGGTAAAGTTCGACGCCGAGTACCGAAAGTAAATTTTATGAGCGCTATTATTTTTGAATAGTCCGAATGTGTTTTTCCACTTGGTTTTATTGATTTAGAAGGGCCTAATTTCTAACTATTTTAGTTATTAGACAAATATTTTTTTATAGCTTTACCTATATATCCTGCAAATAGCGGGGTAGGCAAAGGTAACCTGGGACCTCAGTGTAAAGACACTCCATCCCCATTCATTATAATTAACAAATACATATAATGAGTATTTACATATTAATTATAAAGTGGGCTAGTTCAACACAACTGTATAAGTGCAGCATATTCTAAATAATGCACTAATACGTATTTTCTGTATTTCGTAACATCTATAAGGTTAAACTGTTTTTTACATACTACGAAAAAATAGTATATAGATATAGAAAACATAAATTTTATACATTACTTAATGATTATTTTTTATTAT
This sequence comes from Heliconius cydno galanthus, assembly GCA_036379175.1. NCBI lineage: Eukaryota > Metazoa > Arthropoda > Insecta > Lepidoptera > Nymphalidae > Heliconius > Heliconius cydno. The sequence continues at coordinate 654,578 of JAKRZM010001012.1, read as the reverse complement.
TTTATCGTATTTTGTTGAATATGATTTATCAATCAGTAGTCACGTTGAATAACATTCCATTTTATATGGATAAAAGCGTTATCGCTATTTGTTTACTTACATGCAAATAAAATATTTTTATGAGCATTCTTATAAGTTTAGTTCTGTTACTGATAATACTTAAAAAGTCAATCATTGTTTTGTAAATATTAAAAAACATTTCATTTCAAATTGATAAATTCATCAATAAACTATAAGAATATTTAAAAGTATATAATAGAATAGAGTCGTATTATTAAATTTTAGAATATTGTTACGTTTATACAAAATTTCGGGGAATTTTTCCCGCCCGCCACGCCAGACCTAATGACCGAGGTATGTCAATCACAATAATTGACAGTCCGGCATCCATCTATTTTCGTTTTCAACGGCATACTAAAGTTAAATACAAATGTATACAGCAAGCTACTCTTTAATACCTATCTATTATCATATGTCAATGTTGTAACCTCAAACTATAAAAATCAACAATATAACGTGGACACCATAAAATGCTAACTCTTCTAAAATTGGATAGCCAACTTAATTTCACTTTATACCTTCTTATCTGTATATATACAAACGTATTCTGCACGTATATGGCAAAACATGAAAGCGGTTTCGGACAAAACACGGCCATTTTCGTCCATACAAATGTTGATGTTTGGTTTTAAAAACTTACCCTTTCTACGTCGAGGTCCGTCGCCGCGCACAGTCTTTTACCACCACCACCGTTGTAAGCCATTGTAAACCACAATAAAAACACAAATCACACCGAAACGCGTTAAGTAAATATTAAACACGAGTATACCACCTCCGTCAGAGGTTGCGAGCAGACTGAAAGAACGAATGGATTAAACAAACCTCGACTGAATGGGAATGGCAACGGGGCGCGAAGTATCTTACCATAGATTATAAGTGCTAAACGTCATTATGTTACATCAAAATTTAAGCATTTTTAATTTGAATAATTCAAATATAAAAGGAAAAATATTATAATATAAACTCATAACAATAATTTGTCACTAATATTTTTGGTCAATTTTATTCTTAGCTTATTCACATTTAAATATTACATTTCTTACACTATTATTATTTTTAAATTATCTAAATAAACCTAGTGAAATTAATAATTTTCTATACACAAAATTTAACAATTAAGTGGAATAATATGTTAATAATATTAATATCAAAATCGAAGATTTGTTTTTTATTTGTGTTAACTGAAAGAGCGATAATTTCATATTTGTCAAAAGAATGAACGGTCATTGAACTGTTTTCATATTTGTTTTGTTTTGTTTACTTTTGTACAGATATAAAGGCAAATGATTTTTATTATTCTAAAACATTTAGTTTAGAATTCTTATAATATGGAAGTGGAATCAGAACCTGAAATTAAAATTGAACATTATGAATCTCTAGAAAAGGATCCATTTTGTGATAATAATAATTTAAACGATAACACTATAATTTCGGTATATCAATATTTATTATTTTTTTTCTTTGAGATGATGATTTTATTAAGTTATCACTTTTACAATTTAGATTTTTGAATGGGATATGCGCATGTTTTCTCGTTCGTAGAAAGTGGGACACAGCTCACTAGCTAATAAAATATTTAGTTATACCCAAATGTTTTAATATATGTTTATGATCTTTCAGCATCCTGACACAAAAGTAACATGGTATCTATCAATAGATAGTGATGGAAGGTTATTATGCAAGTTTTGTAATTTAAAATACATTACAGAATATTCATTAAGATGGCATATACAAAAGAAGCATTTGGTGGAATATACACAATTAAAAAAGTTAATTTTACTTCATAAAAGAAAAACCAATCATGCATGCAGAATTTGTAAGAAAAATTTTATTAGTATATCAGAATTAAAGAGCCATGTTGATACAAAACATAAAATTGATATTATAAAATCATCATGCACAGAATGTGATGCAAGTTTTAGTAATATAAATGAATTATCTGTACATATGTATGTAAAACACCAAAAAAACATTAATATATTAAGTTTTATATGCGAAATTTGTGGGTATCGAACTAAAAAAAGATCTCATTTAAAACAACATTTTCTAAGTCATAATAATGACAAAAGGCTATCTTGCCCAAATTGTGATTATAAAACTAATTTAAAATCAAATTTGAGAATACACATAAGATCTCATGTAAAAGTTAAGTCTTTTGAATGTCAATTTGAAGATTGTATTTATCAAAGTAGTTCAAAAGCATCTTTAAGAAATCATGTGTTAAAACATTTTCCAGAAAAACATATGTTATTTTGTGACAAATGTAATTACAAAACTGTTTATAAACATTCATTGAAAAAACATAGCGATAGTCATGAAAGGAATTGTACAAGAACAAATTAATTTCTTCATAATATATTTATATCTTTTGGTTAATAACAGTGTATGTTGGATATTAACATTATATTAAGTGCCTTAATAAGAATGGAGTGTCTTAACACTAGGTTCGCTCTGCCTACCCTGCTGTGTGCAGAATAAAATGTGAAGCAGATTTTATCAAAATATTAATTAAAATATTAGATGACAAGGTTGGCAGGTAGGGCAATAAATTATCAAAGTGGCTGGAAGGCTACAGAGGAGACTGGCATGCAATAGATTGTTTCTTTTTTGGAAGGAAAAACGGGCATTAAAAATCAATGAACTTTCAATTTATTGAATGACTGATGCTGATACTTACTTGTAACCATTTTGAGATCTCATAATTTATTTTATATATTATTTATATATATATTGAGTTTTAACGAAATAGAAAAATAAAAAACTAAGAACAATATAACCTTTTTTATTTACACTCCTTCGTACAACATATTGGAACAAACAAGCTTATCTAATCTAATATATACATTAATTAGGGTACTTGCTCACAAATTATCAATATAAATACTTTTGAACTGATACAGATACTTTTACTATTTCAATATTTATAAATGTATTTTATATTTAAAGGAACAAACATAACTTTTGATCAATTGGAAGAAACTGGAGTCTGTTTTTTAACTTGCTAAAGCAAAATTATTATTATATTTGGCATAATTTGCTCAAGTAAGATTAAAACATCAATGAAACCAATTGATTTGTTTATATATTTTAGCATTCCTATATTAATTAAGGGTTTTTGTACTGTTTTGACACCAAAAATATTAATTTTAAGAGTAATGCATTATGTTTTTGTGTCAGATTGGACTTGCAACTCCAAACCTGGAAACGGTACAAGCATTCTGATCACTAAACCATAAATTCCTACGTAAAACATACGTCTAACCTATTCTCGTAAATTAAGTTGTACTTAATTTAATTAATGAGGTGTAGGTTTGTGTCCATCAACATAAAAATTGCGAGTTGCTTTAGGTAAAGTAAGCTCCATTCCTTCCATGTCTTTAGTTAGTGTTATTTGACAACCTGGAAGTTAATTAAAGATTACATTTGAGACCATGGTGGCATAGCGGCACTATGTGTAACTGTGATTGCGACAGTGGGTTCTATCCTCACAAGGGGGAATCGTTTATCCACCATACAACTGAATATCTCGAAAATTAAGTTGAATATAATTATTCTCGTATGTGGCATCGAACTGTCGCGTTTAGGTTCAGCTACTGACGCATAGTAAACAGAGTGTAGCTTTAAGTTAAGTTAATAAAAAACTATGCCGTATCCTGTTTATAGCAGGGTAGGCCAAGGGAAGCTAGCGTTAAGACACTCTTCATGTACTGCCCAATTTCACTCAGCACTATGCTTTTTATTATGAGAGTAGCTACTTCATTCTTCAGGAGTGTGAATGGAACCCACAACTATTTCTAAAATAGACGTAAGGCAACTTATTATTGAAAACATCTTAACTTTAATGAATATATATTTTTTTCTTAGATTACTACTAGCACTTCCTATCTTCATGATCTATCCCGCACATAGAAGGGTACGCACAGGGAACATGGTTTTAAGATTCAGTTTCCATTAAGATAGTTCCGTTCTTAACTTATCGCCAATTTGTAGAGGCATGTGCATTAAACGGCGAGATTCAACGCCTTACCTCGTCACCGAAGCAAGGAAACAAAAACATTAAATATTTCCTTTCTTCCAGTTGAACGAGGGGATTGAACAACTTGTGTCACAAGTGGCCTCTTATATGATTTTTTTTCTTATACATTATTATTATTAGTATTTGTTTAAATGTAAAGATGTTTTTTTATTTCAAAATAAAAATTAATAAGACATATTTGGATTACTTAGAACTATTGCAAGATTTGTAATATTTTCAATGCTGTAGTTTCTATTGATAAAATAGTTTACATTGTAATTGTTTTCAAAAAAAATGGTGTGTGTGTGAGTGACTTTAATAAAAACCTCTTACCTAATCTAGAATTTTGTTTCAAAAATGGTGCCATGTCTAATAAATCATCTTCCTTTTCCTCTGGTTCTTTCAGTTTATCGAGATAATCTTCATGGACATATACATGACATGTTGTGCAAGCTAATGAAGCTTCACAAGCTCCTGTAATATCAATAAATATGATAAATAAATGATGTTGCTTGGTGTAAGTGTGAGAGTTGTGGGTTTAATTCCCAATAAGAGGAATAAATTATTGTTATACTTTTCTTTTAGGAAATATAAAATACATTTAAAATAGAAGAATTTGAACAGCATTTAAAAGAGAACGAAGAGAAATTTTCTTTCTTTTAGGAAAATAATACTTAAAAATGATATCAACATCTAAGTGCCATCACTCAACACACAATGTTTGCAATGTTGAAAAATTTTGAAAAATGTTAATGTAAATAAATAAAAAGTAGCATTACCTTCCATTTCAATACCATATCTATGTGCTAAATATAATGCATTGTCTCCTACTTTTCCTCTCACTGTAGTCTTATTGCCATCTTTGTCAATATAAGTCACATTTACTCTGGAAACAAGTCATAATATTAAAAGTAATAAAAGTTTAGGTCCGATTTCACAGTAATAGGCAAAAATATAGTTAGTCGTTTGTGTATTACTTATTAAAAAGATTAAGTTATGATATGTTGTTGTTGTTGAAACTTCGATATTCTTATTTCACTTATACTCACATTTCGTCTTCTGTTTTTGGATCCTGCCATTCGTACTCACCATGCCATAAATCTAGGAAAAAATTGGCCCTTATTTCAATATTTATATGAATTTCATCAGAATTAAAAATGTTACAAGCTTAATTTTACCTGCGGATACGTTAAAATATCTTTTATGAATTGAAGATATTATAGGAATCGTTTTTATAGTTTGTCTTAAACGAAGAAGCTGTAGTGTCCGAAACATTGTTGATGCTAATCACTTATTGAAGCTATAATAGCATTTTTATTAAGATAAGAATAAACAAATAGATGATTGGTTGAGGTTAGAATTAGCACAATATAAGTATTTTCATTTTGACATATTATGACATTCCATTGCCGACAAACGTCAATTAGTGATTAGATATATTTATTTAAATACTTTATAATACATAATTAATTACTTTAATATTTTTTTCGAAGTTTAAATTTTGTTACTTTCAGGAAATTATTTTAAAAGTATTTATTTTTATTTATATAATAATTATATTTTTATTAAAAAAATCAACACACATCACACAATGAACAGCAACACCTTATTAAATGTCATACACATTCTTGAAAAACGTCAATAATCACATCCATATTGCCTATTTCATTTTTCATAATGATTTTTAATAATATCATTATTGATTTTTGCCACAAAGGCGTAAGAAACGAATAATATGTTATGAATATGAATAAAGTTTAAAATTTTTATTATAAATATTTAATACGGCCATAGTATCTTATGTTGTGAATTTTGGTGATAGAATTTTATTATAGAATTAAGGTAAGTTTTACGATCTAATGACGTGTATTTCGCAATATCACTTAAGAGATGAATTTGTGTCTTGTGACTTACAAATAAAATAAAATATCATACAAAGTTTATAACTACATTCTTTTGTTTTTATATGCCAAAAAAGACTGTGACCAATTAATGTTATAACCATCAAATCCATGCTTTATATACGAATAATATTAATCCCGTCGTCTTTATTTATCTTATCTTTGAGTATTGATGTTGAATTATTTTCCGTCTGTCTCAGCAGTGTTATCATTCAGTCATGTTTATATTTTGTATCTAAATAGAATCTTATAAGGGGCTATAAAGAATATCTTATTAGATTGTTTGTTATTGTTTATTAATTATCATTATTAAAAGATCTGTCTTCATTGAAAATGGTAGAGTCAACTTGAAATAAATAAAAGTATGAATAAAATATTAGTGATACAAAAGAACTTCTTTAGAACATAATTATAAGAATTTAGTCATGATGTATTATTTTTTTATTTATATTAATATAAAACTAAAATTTTGTGTTAACATTGCTTATATGAAGAAGAGAAGAATTTGACTTAAACATTTGAAAAAGGCTTTGAAAAGGTTACAATAGATTGATAAATAGCTTCTAGCATTTGTTAATTTTTTTTTCCTTATACCTGAACAAATGTCCAAAATCAGTTAAAACAATCCATAAACACCTAAAGTAAAAACAATATTTCCTATCATATTCATTACAAAACAATAAAGCACTGGAAGGGTTGCCAGTAAAACATAATTTTACCTTAGAAATGCTTATTGAAACATTTCAATTTAATTTCAGATATAGAATAATTATTAAAATATGTCAATAAAAGAAGATAAAATGAATATTAACAATGTTAAAGTAGATAAAGACGATGATAGTAGAAAGGACCCAACTTCATTCCTCCCTGATGAACCTATGACATATGAAATAAAGACAAAGAAGAAGAAAAAAAAGAAAAAACAAGAGGATCCATTTAAAGATATTGAAGAAAAAACTACATTGCCGATAACAACAGTATTTGAATCTACAACAGAAAGTGAAGTGAATACGAAGCAACTATTGGACCCAGAAGTTAATATAAAAGTGGAAAACATTGAAGTTGAACTAGATTTCAATGATGTAATATATAATATATTTAAAATTAACCTTTGTGGCATAGTAGGATATCATGTGGTCTTGGATTTGACTGCCACTTGAGTACAAATTATTTTCTTTTGTTATCTCTAGCAAGACCTGGTGAAATTTTTATTATCTTTGTTTATTAATTATTGTTAACTAGTGAAATTTTAAAAATCATTATTTTAAAGGCCACAACAAAATTTCTTCCTATTTATCTTTCATGTACATACACCAATCTGTTATGATTTTATTATAAGTATAGATTTCATTTCCCCAAATGAGAATCGAACCCACAACTGTCGCTTTCCCAGTGGCATGCTTGTGCCTCTGCACCATGACAACCTCAATACAAATGATAAAAAATTTTCATGGAAGAATCTATTGCTTTTATAAATTGCTTTAAGCAAAGCAGGCAGAGTCAGACTTAGCGTAAAGACATGCTTCAAAACTGCGTGTTAAATGCAGAATTGAACGTCGCGCTTTTTCTTTTTACCAGAGTGAAGAAACCAAAATAATTCTTCTATCGAGTGGGAAAAGAACACACAAGGTTGTTTTTGTCGAAGTGAAGGTGCAAGTCCAAATGATGTCCCACTGCAATATAACCACCTCAATATAATATTACAATAAAAAAAATCTTTTCATTTTACAGTTTGCAAACGACAATGGATTAATGTTAGAAGGTCCACAAAGTGAAGACAGTCAAGAACCAGTAGTTAAAATCGAAGAACAAAATCGTGAAGCAGTGTTACTTACATTCGAAAGCATTATAAGTGATAAAAGTGTTATAGGTTTCGGACCTATCGCGCCAGCGCCCAACTACGTCTGCAAAGTTTGCCATTTGGTGTTTCAATCAACGAAAACATTAAGAATGCATCAAAAAAGAAAACACAAAGTGTTTCGGAAATCCTTTAAATATATATGCCATTATTGCTCTATGTCATATGAACAGAAGAATAGTTTGGTTGCCCATATAAAAAGAAAACATGGGCCTGATTCATCGAACGATGATGGTGAAGAAAGAACATGTGAAATTTGTGCTTTAGTTTTCAAAGGAATTACCAGATTAAGAATGCATATGCGGAGAAAGCATGGTTCTTTTGAAGATTCTTTCAAGCATGTATGCAAAGATTGCGGTTTAACCTACGATAAATATAGAAGTCTAATAGTTCACATACAAAGGAAGCATTCAATTGATAAAAAACCGGTGCTAGACCAGTGGTATAATTGTCCGTTTTGCCCAAAAGTTTTTACGAAAAGAGAAACTTATGCAAGACATGTGCAAAGAAAACATCGTGTTAACGATGAAGATGAAGTCAAAGAAGAATCGGGAAGTTTACTCGAAAACATTAAAAATGAAACTACAGGTGAAATAACTTGTAAAGAGTGTCCATTAGTGTTTTCATCTCTCAATTACTTAAAACTACATATGAGGAGAAAGCATAATGCCCTAAAAGAAGATTTTCGTCTGAAATGTCGAATTTGCAACCTGTCATATGATAAAATTGAAAGTTTAAAACGGCATATACGACGAAAACACGACAAGGGGTCGTATTGTGACGTCTGCGATAAACAATTCGAAACTAGAGAAAGTTATCTAAATCATAGTCATAGGAGAATGGTCCAAGAGTGCCATATTTGCGGTCTCATATTCGCTTCACAAGGCGGTTTGTGTAAACATTTAAGATGTACACACAAAATACAGTCCCCCAAAACTATTGTGTGCAATCTGTGCAATGAAACATTTCACGATAAACGACAATTAAAGCCACATTACTTAAAAGTCCATTTAAAAGTGTCATACACATGCGCCTTTTGCCACAAAATTTTTAAAGCTAAAGAAAGTTATAGAAGACACGTTTTAATAAAACATCCGTCAAATACTACGAAACTTAACGAACAACAATGTGATAAATGTCCAGAGAAGTTTCCAGATGAATTTGAATTATGCCGCCATATTAACATAGCACACGGGATAATTCAAAATGGTGAAACAGGAAATGAATTATTGGAAATAAAAAAAGAGGAAGCAGACATTTCAGATACGTTCCAATGTTCAAAATGTCCGGAAAATTATAACAACTGGGATGAATTGAAGTTGCATTTCGAACAAAATCACTTAATGGTAGCAGTGACACAGTGCCAAGTTTGTGGTGAAATGGTTCCTGGAAACGAGCTAGATAAGCATTTTAAAAACTTTCACACAATAACTTCAGTTCAATGCAAATATTGTGAATTCGAAACGTCCAATCGTGCTAGTATGACACAGCACATGTTGCGACACAAAAATGCACACACATTAAATTGCGATTTTCCCGGTTGTCGATACAAAACATATTATGAAGGTGCTATGGAGAAACACAAAAGAAAGCACAGAGACCAGGGTGTTAAGTTACAATGCACGCAGTGTCCTTTCCAAACAATGAATAAGTATATACTTAAATATCATGAAGAAGCCCATGTAACAGGAAAAAAGAGATATTCCTGTGATCAGTGTGATTATGCCACTATACTCCCAGCTAATTTAGTTCAGCACAAATATAAACATTCGTCAGAAAAGAGATTTAAATGTGAAGTCTGTCCGTTCGCAACTAAGTACAACACGTCGTTACGTTTCCACGTTAAAAAGAAACACTGTGATCTCCCAACATTCAGTTAATTGTTAATGTTTTTTAATTTAATTATTAATGGTGTTACGTCTTTATATATATTTCTGGATTGATTAAATGATTCAATGTTTTTTGTTGAATTTTGTTTCGACTTTTCTGTCCTTTAATTGACTACCGAAAGCTGATGAAATTAAGACTATGATGTACAAGAAAAAAGGTGCATTTTTTGAGATATTTTCAATTATAGTAACTTGTTTTACAATTTTCATCATCATCAGCCTGTCCTCGTCCACTGCTGGACACTGGCCTCTCCAATGGCACGCCACTGAGCTCGATCTTCAGCTCTTCGCATCCAGCCGCTGCCCGCTACTTTGTGAATATCGTCACCCCATCTATACAATTTACAATTTACAATTTTATCTTTACAATTTTAGTATAAAAAAAATTAATGAGTTTTATTAGAGATCATCAGGAGCGCAATGTTGTGACTAGCGCGACGGTTGAGGGTTCAATCCCCATTCGAGGGAGTGAATTATTATTTATTAATATTTTCACTTCTGCACTCAGTCTCACTAAGGCAAATGTCCGGCGTTGAGTTCTGCCACATAATGCAATGCTTTGAAAAATTTGGCGGAAAGTGGGGAACGGAGTGTCTTAACATTATGTTACATACAACGTGAAACTAATAAATTTTAGTCCTTTTTTGTGATAATTTACAATATCAATACTTGTCAGTATTTTTCGAAAGTATAAAGGTATACATTTTTTTATGAATAATATTATTTATTGAATAAACTTTCAGACTACATCCAGATAATATTCAATAATAATTACACACAACATACAGTAATAAAATTTTATTTCTTCGAGTGAGGATCGAACCCACAACCAGGCAGTTTACAGTCACACTTCGTGCCCCTCCGCCACGACTGGCCTCTATATTTAATTAAGCTTAATAAAAATACGTTACAAATTTATTTTAATGTGGCAATTTTATTAGTATAAGTACAAATATTTAATGGCAGCACCTTGTTATGTGTCATGAGCGTGATGTCAAACTGTCTATTTTTATTTTAAACACACCCATTTGTAAGCTTCTAGCAACTTCTCTTTCACTCTCCTTAATAAATATATAAGTAAGAAAAAGACCAAGGTATTCTGCGTACGATGTCGATTGTCGATTTTCTACTCATCGAAACTCGAAAGAAACATCGCGAATATTAAACTTTGTTGTTCCATTATTTCACGAGTAAACATTGCAGTAGAATAGAAACAGTTTCTCGTGCCTTCATGTGCTAAAATGCTAAAAATAAATACCACAACACTCGTTTAAGTGATTTATTAATTTAATAAAAATGACTTTACTGAGCTTACCCGTGCTTGTACTTGAAAATATATTTTCTTATTTATCGTACGATGAAATCGCTAAAAACAGATTGGTAAGTTAATTTTATTTATAGATTATTATGTATTATTAAAATCAAGTCGTGTTTGTACTCAGTTGTAGTTGTTCTATAATTAACACCTAAGATCATACCTTCGAGAACCTGTCTTTCTATAATGTAACGTATTTCCCTTGTTTGATAACAAGAAAATTTTAATAAATTTAAAATTCTAAATTACACATGTTTTTAAGATCAGAATTGATTTCCGGCTTTTGAATACATCAAGGATATATGACTCAATGCTTTTTTGTTAATTAAAATATTTTGGAGCAATCAATTATTTATGTTTTATTTTATTGTAAAAATGTTATATAATATAATATAATTTAAAGGAAAAATGGCTTCATTTTATATCTAACTTTTTACATAATTAAATTTCACATAAAGATACCTAATGTCTTACTGTATTATATGAAATAATAGTATTCGTTAAATAAAGCATTCTTATTATTAACATTCTCTCTTATCCATAGAATTTCCATAGTATTTCATTTTATATGCAGCATGGTGATAAAATAATAATAACAAATCTTGTTATTCCTCCATTGAAAATATTATAAAATAATATTTCTCATTTTTCTCATGAATTAAAAAATTACTACTATCACAGTGGTATTTTTTTATTATTATTTATTTATTTATTTATGACAATGTTAGTATAATTTGTTAACTATATTAAAGTGTTATGTAGGGGCCTCTACTCCTCGTTACAGTTAATCCTTACCATGTTATATCAGAAAGAGTGGTATTTAATTACATATACTAGAGGAGGACCCTTTGATGCATATAATATGCATTGCCATTGCACTTTAAAAATAGTAGAAGTAATAATAAGATAAAAGTGTATAGTTGTAAAATATACCGTAGTGTAACTGTTATAAATTATTTAAAAAATATATTAGCATTGAAACAATGGATACAAAGTTTTTGCTTCATTTATTTCAGGTCTCAAAATCTTTCAATGAAATATCCATGTGTATGCTCAATAGAGGTTTCTTAATGATAGAAAAAAGACATGCATTAGCTCTAAAAAGTGTGAAGGCACAATTGCCAAGGCGAGAATCTGAGAGAAGGTTTGTAACTGCACCCATATTTTGTTAAATTTTATTTAATTTTATATATATTTATTTATTTAGCATTGCTAGTGGCTGTTGCATGGTAAAATAAACAAAATTTACTTTAAACAATGTTTTATTATTTATGTATAAAACATTTAAAAGCAAGTACAGATGTCTATTCTCTACTAGAATTTTCTACAATGAATAAATATGTATTTAAATTATTTCCAGACATCACCCATTGGCCCGTCACTGTGATATACTGACATCCATAGAGACGCGTATATCAATGCTCAATATGACTTATTCAAAGTTCATCGATCATAACATGTGTTGTTTTATACCTGGCAAGGTGAGAATATTGTTTTAATATGTATTTTTCTTATAACCTTTTCCAAAAAGTAGGTTCTATATTCGACAAATATAATACATAAGTGTGTGAGTGTGAACATGGCGGTTGTGAGTTTGATCCTCACTCGAAAGAAAGAATTGTTTTGATTTCTTCCCTTCAGTAAAAAGGCAAAGCGCGGCGTTGGTTTCCGCCTCTAAACACGCAATGTCTCGTAAATGGGGAAGTCCGTGGGGAACGGTGTGTCTGATCACTTGGTTCTCTCTGCTTACTTAGCGCTATATGAGGGAGACACCGTGAATCTAAAAAATAAAATAAAAAAAAGATTGTAGAGAGATAGAGTAAAGCAATAATATTCACAAATGTTTGCCTTAATTCTGGAGGCATTGCGTGTTGGGTGGCGGAACTCAACGCCGCGCTTTACCTTTAAACTGTAACGCGACGCGACATAACTCGGCGGTTGTGGATTCGATTCCTCTATGGGCAATTGATTATATTATTTTCTTTTGGAATTTCATGTCATCATCTCATGGAATTCAGTCGGATTGACTTAACGTTATGTTCCCCTCTAGCTATCCTGCTATGCGGGATACAGCGGGAGCTGCTATACTACTCGTTTCTTTAAACGAAACTCAATAATTCTAGGTAATAGACGAAATAAAACGCGTACTACGTATAGTAGAAACGTCGAAGACTCCGCCCCGAGCTCACGAAGTTTTACAAGAGCTAAGAGATATATCCAGTATGGCGATAGAACATTTCGATGATAAAATATCGCCGGCATTTAGGAAGAAATTGCAAGAGGGCGTATCTCAACCGGCGCCTAGACCAACACAAGGTGGATTGCAGTTTAAATACGTTAATTAATTAACTATAAATTAAAATATTAGTTTTCTTTTAATATTTTTGATTTACCGATTGTAAACGCGTTTTGGTAACAAGCGTGGCGTTAAGTTATACAACTCACCACGCAATGTCTTGAAAATTGGACGGAAAGCACGGAAGTTAATTGTCTTAATATCCTCTCTTAATTTTTTGTTTATTCAAAAAAAATTAAGGGTCTTTCTAGAAATTACATTTTTATTTTTTCTCTGCCTATCCTGATATATGCACGATACAGTGTGAAGCCAACATAAAAAATGTATATTATTTTAACGTCTTCATATAAAATATATTTTAATTTCAGCCGTATTAGCAACCCCACTAGGGGTACGCCAGGAATTAATCCAACTAAGACGGCGTTCCATACTAAATGCTAAGCTGTCATTATATTTAGCTTCGCAGTACAAGAAATTTCATAAACGTGTAAGTTTTTTAAATATTTTTGTAAAGTCAGTTCTTTACTGTATATATTTGATAGGGTCTTGGTAGCTAGTATAATGACGTGTCAGTGTGACGTAGCGGACATGAGATTGTGTTTGTCTGTTTATTATACAGAGTGGAATTGTCATAGTTGATCTCTAAATAATTAGAGTGCATTTCTTCTAAAACCAGGACTTTTTTCTTGAGTGCGAATGACTCAGTTCGAGATGGAAACTTTTCAATAAATGTGAAACCCAGAAAATACCACTTGCGGCCACCGGGGCAGAAGGGCATAAGGGTGTGACTGTAACGCGAAGGTTGTGTGTTCGCTCCCCACTCGAGGGAATGAATTATTATTTCTTAATATTTTCATTTCTTCGTTCTGGAACTAAGGCAAAAGTCCGGTGTTGAGCTCCACCAGATAACACGTAATGCCTCGAAAAATTCGGTGGAATGAAATTCTTCCGCCGTATATTATAGTTGCCTTATATTTAGCCTGCTAGCAAATTCGCCACTTCCCAGCCGATACTATTGCTTTATATGTATTTGTTTTTACCATTCTCTCACTATTTGTTCTCTCCAAACTACCAGACCAGACCAATCCACAGTCACCGTATTAAAATCAATTTAGTAGTTTAAAAGACTTTAATTTTTAACCGACCTTAAATATAACTACTATTTAGTAATCGTTTAGAACAAACGGTAATATATTATATTATACTGTTAACTTTTCTCCTAAGTGAAGACTTATTATGAACTTATGGTTGTTAGTATAGAATTATCCCATTGAGGTATGAGTATAGTAATTTTGATTATATTAATTTCAGATGTTAGAATACAAGAGACTGGCGTGGGCTCAGCAAAGAATAATAAAGAATATGCAAAAGAAACATAAACAACAAGACAATTGTATTGGTAAGTGTTTAAAACATTAAACTTTGACCAACAGGTCATAGGTTTGAACTTTTTGTAGGCAAAGGGAATCTTGTTTTAAGACACCTTATTACATATTTTTCGACATATTGTGTTTTTCAGTCAATGCCGCGCTTTGTATTTTTTACCAGAGCGAGGACCTGAAAATAATGCATGCCTTCGAGTGGGAATCGAACTCACAACTTACAGCGATTACTGCCTGTGCGGTTGCGTTACGACGGCCTAATTTTTTTGGTAAAATCATAAATGACAAATTATGGACACATTTTATTAAAACATATTTTTTCAAAACATTTATTTTTTATATTACAGCTGACCTAAAGAAACGTATAGAAGAGTGTGATATAAAATATTCGGAACTAACACATACGAATCAAGCAGTTGGTGGAAAAGCTATTGCAGGTATGATATGTCTATTTAATAGCTTCACGCTGTATCCCGCATATAAAGCAGGACAGGCAGAAGGAACCTAGTGCTACGATGGAGGAGGAGTCCCTCCGTTCCCCTCGCACCGCCCATTATTTAAGACATTGGATTGTGAGTAGCTTAAAGCAACGCCGCGCTTTATTTTGTTACCAGAGCGAGGAAATTAAATTAATTCATTTCCCCAGTGGGAATCGAACCCATGACCGCCGCGTTTACAGTCTTCATAAAATATTCATCCCTCAACTAAAACTAAAATTGCCCAACCATTCCAGTGGTACCAACTGAAAGTGCATCAACAACACAACCATTACGACATTTCGGAAGCCAAATAAAGTTAGATCTGTCCGTTCTACCTATTGGTACAAGCAAGAGAAATGCGAATAAAGGTGACAATATTCTTTTTGTTTATATTTTTGTTTTACTATTAAACATATTTTTGAAAACAGTATAATACTATTAAATATATTTTTGAAATTTAGTTGTGGGTTCAATTCGCAGTTGGGGAGTTTTATAATATTTATATAATAATTATTAATGCTTAGCAAGTGAAGCATCTTTTTCAAAGGTGCAAAATTAAAACAAATGATTGAATAATATAAAGAAAAATGATGACTTAATAAAATAAAACAATTATTTTTTTACTTCTACTTATCTTTTTATATTTATTTAAATTTTAAACTATAACTTTAGTATGTTATCATAAACAGGTTAATAAAATAGGATTTGAACACTAAAGTACTTAAACAAATTTTATATTATTAAAAAATATTTTGCCTTTATATTATATATTTTTTTATTTCACAGTTCTACCGAACATAAAGCCGAGGAAATCATTAATTAAATTACCAAGCACATCAGACGAAGATGCAGATTCAAATCCTGGACCCTCTTCAAACACAATAATAAAAACAATAAGCACTTTAGCCAAAATACGAGGTATTACAAATGAATTGAAAAGTTTAAATAATTTATCTAAAAATTTAAAACGTCCCATCGATGATGACGAAACACCCATGAAGAAACTTAAAAAGGAATAATAAAATAAATGTTTCATTTAAAATAATGTTTTATTTTTTTAAGTTTTCCGTTTTTGTGTAGACCATTATAAAGTAAAAAAAACTTTTTGGCTGTATGTGTTTAGGTTTTTGTGGAATTTGGTTCATAAAAAAAATATTGAAGCGATGTAACATTATTATATTGCTTCAATATAACAATTATATCGCTTCAATATTATTTATCAATAAACAATTGTTTAATTATAATCAATATATTATAATAATTTCTCATAAAGTTAAAGTATATAGACCATTTTATAATTCAGTAACGTTAACAAAATAAAAATAAATTATTTACCTAGTTATAAAATATTATAGAAATATTTTATAATAACAAATGTGGATTTTTAGTATATCTAACAAATGTTTAGATAATAATATTATTAATTACGTGTATAAAAATTTATTTCATCTACATTTAGAATAATACTTACAGTGTTAGTAACATTATTCTAAAAAATACTGTAATACGACGTTTTTAAAAATTATTTGTTTTAAATACTTAGTTCGGTTTTAACTTAGAATATACATGTGTAGAAAAAAAAAATTTTTTTATTGTAAACTAGCCACCTACGCGTCTTCGCCCACTTGAACAATTATTTGTTTATTAATTTGAACTACTTTAGTGTTCTAATAGCATTATCATTTTTAGGGGATATCCATACTTTCTGCCAATTATTTGGTAGCAATTTTATCGAGCAAAATATTTGATATTGATATAACTTCTTTACCTACCTATTTAAATAAAACAAACAATATTTAGATATTAAATGAAGTTTGCCAAAATACAAAAAATAAAATTGCATTTAAATCGGCTAAGCCGTTGAAACGCACAGACGAACCGACGAACAGACAGAAATTAAAAAAATGACCCATTGTTTTGGGTTCTGTTATAAACGCCCTCAATTTTTTTGCAAATATCTCCTATGTAGACAGTAATGTTACAACTTTAATATGTATAGATTTGACATTTACTCTTTATATAATTTTATACATTTACACAAGTAAATGTGTTATTGAAGCTACCAAAATGAGCATTGTTTGGGTATATACTGCAAAGTATTTATTATATGGTATGTAAATACTAAAGGTAATTAATGAAAGAATTGATTAAATTTATGGTAGATAGGTAGGTATTTTTTAATTTGTAATGGCATTCATTATTTGAAAATTCATTCAATTCTTTTGTTAATATTTATATTTAGTTAATATTTTATAATAAAATATATTATATTTAAAAAAAGATGTTCATTTAAGTTTTGCTGAGTAGCGTTAGTTCTAAAGCTTACATTATTTGTAGGTAAATATACTTATATATTTTATCTTGTAAATTTAAATTATAATTTAATAGAGGCATATTAAAATACAACTTAAACAAATAAGGTATTTTGTAGATAACAGAAAAAAACTGTGTCTAATCATTTTTTTTATTTTAACTTAGTATTAAAAATCCGCCTACTTTATATTATTTTGCGATTTATATATTATTATATATTTAGTAGTTATAAAAAATAATTATAATTTTACGAACGTACGTTTCTATTCACGTAGTAATTTATTTTAATTAAATATATAGGGACATTTATAAATTAATTTGTTACGTAGAATTCAGGATTTCACTGCCCTTCTCAAAATTATTCTATAATTTTAATATAAAAAACTATCTTTCCTGTAATAAATAAATAACAAGGCATTGATTAAATGATTTAAATTGTATATATGTATTTACTTATTTCACTTTTTTAGCTTCATAATTTTTCCTGGGAATCCAATGTTAAACGTAGTGTGCGTTTTGCATTAAGACGAAGTACCAAAGGTTACGCGGTTTTTGCATACCTCTCGCTTTATCCACTGTCACTCTCACATACTCGCCATCAGAGAAGTTCTCATTTGGCGTTTATAAACGTTGGCTTGGTTTTTAAGAAGTGTAAATCAAATTGATTGGCACAGCTTCAGAGCCCTTCAAATATTTTTTAGCTTCATGCTATCCCGCACATAGCAGGATAGTCAGAGTGATAAGGCACTCCCTTACCCATTAAGACACTTTTGTTCCAAACTTTCCGCCGATTTTTTGAGGCTTTGCGCTTTGGCTCATTAAATATCAGTCAGTTCCCCAAATCGGAATCGAATCCAAAATTGTTGCGTGTACAATTGCACGCTTGTGGCACTGCACCTCGTCAACTCTTTTTCCTTGGTCCTTTAAATAATTACTTTTATTTGGAAAGCAAAACCAGGAACGACATTTAGCAGTTAACAGCACAAATTTAATATTTTGTATACACATTTAAGTAGGATAAATATCTCGTTATAAAAACATGTTTTTTTTATATTTGATGAGACACTGTCTCATCAAATACTTATCTCTATCGTGTTCATTCTAAAAGGTCACCAGTCAGCCATTAGTGTCAAATAAAAAAAAGAAAAAAAAAAAACCATTTTATATTTCAAAGACATTAATGTAATATTACCAAAAAATAAATAAATACAATGAATAATTATTATATTAGTAAATACATCGTATATAGTTTTTTTATAATATTTTTATATTGCACGTGACCCAAATTTGGATAAGAATTTCATTTATACAGCCAAAATTTATTGCACAATCTTTTAAATTACATGTAAGTTATACCTTAGTAGTTAGTACATATGAACATACATAAACCTAAATAAATATGTAATGTTTAAAAACATTACTTTTTTTAGTTACGATAAATATCAATAGTTTTATTAAGTGCTATTGCCTTATATTTTTATGAATATTAAAAAAATATATATTCATTTACAAAAATTCTTTCTAGAATATACAAAAAATAATTTAAATTAAATTTAAATTTTTCATCGATGCTACCATAGAGAATTGGCAAAGATACAATAATTTTTAGTCTTGATATTTAAAACGTATGCAATTTCATATATTAAATTAACAAATTATACATCAATATATTTATGACAGTAATATAAATGTAAATAGCACCTTTTAATGAATTATATTATGTTAATTATTTAAAATATACAGTATGTATAAATTAAGTTTTGCAACTATCTAAAATGATTTAAAAAAAAAATATTATACATGGTTTTACGTAATGTATTAATAACATACATAACAAAAGTTTATTTGCTTTTTAATTAACTTTATATTTTTTACAGACAAAAATTTGAATCAAAATTTTCTTATAATATTTTATTATTATAGTATTAGTAATTAAGTCTATTGCTTATGAGTGACATTATTTTTGAAGTACTTATTAAATTACGACAGCCTCTCAATAACATACCTTTATACAGTACCTACACATTACATTACCATTTACAGTTAGACTTTAGATTTAAAGACAGCGTTACTTTTTATACTCACGCATATTCTGCGTTTTGCGGGATAAGAGACGAGTGAAAAGAAAAAAAAAAGACTTCCATCTCCAGTTTTAACACGCTTTCATTAGGTCGAGAGGATAGATTACAAGTGGTTGAAATTCACATTCTGTAGTACTTGAAAAGTTTGGTTTTTAGTTTTTTTTACAAACTATATATTCTTTCCTTTCTCGGTCCAATAATAGGTACCTATTTTAAATACAATAATTTCCCAAGAGGGAATCGAGCCCATAGCGGTTACAGTTAGTCGTTGTAGGTACCACTGCGACATCACGAAAAGGTGTTATATTTACATAACATTATGCATGCTTGCGAAAATTGTCGACTTGGTAAATTAGCTTTCTAGTTTCTTTTGGCGGGTGTAATATATATATTGTTACATATGTTATGACACGCCATTTCACCGTTTAAACGTCTAGCGGTTACACTGACATATTTGATCATAAATTAAAGTTTTTATTAATTTTATATAAATTTTCTTGTTGAATTAAGTGAAGTAATGTACCAGTTTTCCTAAAGTGTTGGTATTTTAATGTATAATTCGTAATTTAGAAAATTAGATTAAGGGAACTAGTGTAAAGGAACGATTTTCATAGCAATATTTATTTAAAATATAAGCATTTTCTTAATATGGCTTAATAAAATTAAGTGCAGTTTGGATCCCAAATGGGAAATGCAGTGCTATACTATAAATAATCTTTACTTCTCTGAGGCCATTTTGCTCAGCAGCACATCATCTGAATGTGAATTGTGAATTCGATTTCCAATGGTGGAATTGATTATCGGCGGACAAAATGGCACTCCTACTTTGTCTTCAGTTTCCTCTATCCAATCAAATATATGCGTGATACAGCGTGAAGCCATTTTATCTTTACTTAACTACAAAATGCGGGATACGCGTGGAAACGGATAAATATAATACTTACCTATAATATTTACACACAAACAGGTAATCTACTTACGTTTATGTACAACTGTTTAAACTTAAGAATAAAATGTATGTATTATTTTTTAAAATAAATAGTCTATTTTCTTGTGTTTTATTTGTACTTATACCTTATTTGCACTGTTTGTATTGTATATCATTAAATTATAAAATAACTTAAACTATATGTATTAATTTTTCTTTTTACTTTAAACCTTAAACCAAAAAATATTAAACGTTACTATTTTAAAGTTTCAAATCATGTATTTATGTATCGCTAAGGAGTTTAGTATTAAGAAAAAAGTTTAACTCGGAACTCCTATCCGCATGTAATATCAACAAAAACTACCTCTGAATTACACTAAAACTAAAAATTAAATACCAAACATGTTATATAAATAATAAAAAACATAATTTTCACTGTAATTCATAGCTTATATCAGCATGGTAACCGGAAGGGCCGGCGGAGTATTTAACCTGTTGCATCCTCCCGTCCGGTAGTAAAACATGGTACTGTCCTTTAGTCCTATCCCCAGACTTTGCTTCACGGTGTCCGTAGTAATTACCACTTTCTGTATCGTGAACTCTATAACCGAATTCGTAATTGGCTGCGTAGTGTAGCTAAAACATAAAAAAAAAATAGAGTAAGTATTGTTTAGTTGTAAGACACACCGCTTTCCACTCTTCTCCGAATTTGGAGACGTGGCGTGTTGAATGGCGGAATACCGATACGCGATTTAGCCTCGTTATCAGAGGGAGACCACGATAATATTAAATATTTAATTCCTCCGAATGGGAATCGAACCCACAACCGTTCACAGCGCTCGTTTACAGTGTACGCTTGTGCCCCTGCGCCTCGTCTGCTTCTATTTATTTTATTTTTCTCTCTAAATTAATAGCTCTAAGTTTTATTATTTTTTTATTCATAAGTATAAATGAAAAACGAAGGTTGAAGACTTAACCCTTGAAGTCACAAACGAACTAAATTATCTCTTTTGTATGAAATAAATTTGTAATCATGACGATACTAGTTAGATAATAACATTAGGTAACTTATCTCGGACCGACTTTCTGCAATTCTAGATTCTATCAGATGCTTTAGAAAGTTATTCCGCTCACGATCTTCAATTTACTTTAATAAAGAAGAATCAATTTTGTTGTTTTTAGGTATGTATATTCCAGATGTAAAGTTCAAAGAGTATATTTTTTATAGCCTGGTCAGAGGTCAGAGGGAGCCTCGTAGGTACCCCCAAACACGTTTACCTACATGTCAAACAATTTTCACAAATAACACACTTTATTTACATAATATTGTAAGTAATCGTATAGTTCAAGCGGGCGAAGTCGCGGGCAGGTCGCTAATACCTACGGAATATTACGTATTTCTTATATATCGGCTATAAATTACTAAACATATTTCCTATATGTATAACAACTTTATAATATAATATTAACGATGCATAATAATCTATATCTAAGTATGATTCGTAACATATTGTTCCATTCTTTATCTTGTGTTTTTATAATATTTTTATTTATTTCAATAAAAATAATAAAAATGTGGTTATTTATGTATTTTTATTTTTTAATTATAAATTAATTGTGCGAAAAAAAATATTTTTTCTAATGAAATTGAGTACTTAATCCCTATCACTAAATGACTATTTTGAGAGTTATACAAAGGGAACGTGTGTCACCAGGCCTGGGTTATGGGATATATATTGAGACTGAGACATTGAAATTTTCCACAGATGATTTACATCTGTTGCTGCTATAACAACAAATATTAAAAAACAGATAAAAAAGTTATTATGAAGGCTCCTGTGCTATCAGGAAAGTTTTACCGTTTTCAGTTTAATTATACACGTGTGCGAGTCCGACTCGCACTTGGCCGCATTTTTTTATCAATAGTTGGGTAGTAAATTTTGAAAAGTACCTACACCTTTGAGTAAACTGTGAAATTAAGGCTGGTCACACTTTGTTATAGTTATAAGAAATATTAATTGCTTTTGAAAGTGTAGAACGAAATGACTGTCAACATTCTAGTTTCACAAGTATATCATACGATAAAACATATTGCCCCATATGGTACCATGAAAACTTTGGTTTTTAATAATTTATTATTTTGTTAAAAATAGTGTATTTTATATGATACTATATTAATATACATATATTTATATAACTGTATATTTTTTAAATAAATTATATTTCTTTAAAATTTTAGGTAAGGAGACAGTGGTTGAGTAGCGGAAGTTCATTTTGGGAAATCAGATGGAAAATGTTTAAAGAACATTACAATATTATTGTATATAAAAAAATACAGTTGGCGAAATAAAGTTCTCCGCGTGATGATCGAATCCACAACCATCGCGCTCTCAGTATATCCTAATAAATAAAAAATACAATAATTACATAGTACTTAACACTTTTATTAGTTTAAAATTAACATAAATAATACAAAGAAATAAATAATTTACAAATTAAATAAATAAATAAATATTAGGCATTAAACTTATGAAGTTTAAACAAATTGTTTCTAACATGTTTAAAAGGGTATCTTTTTCTGTAATTTCTAGGATAATGCAATTTTTTGGGTCTATTATTACTTTTAGTTAACTGATATACATCTAAATGCTCAATATTTAAATTATTATGCCCCACTAAGTCTTTTAGTTGAGATTGAGTTAACATGTACACAGGTTCAAGATTCTCAAAACGTAGAGAACTGACTGTCGATTCAATTTTTTGGGGAAAGTAACTTTGGGGACTGCTGAATAAGGATGGAGAACCGTAAAAGGGTACGCCATAAGAAGTGGATGGGGGAGTTCCATATATACTAGACAAGGGTACGCGACGAAAATGACGTAATTTGTTCGAAAAACTACCTTTAGATTCAACTTGGTAACCAGATGGGCCAAAATTTTGAGATTTTGCTTCAAAGTCATATTCAGGTGATGAAAAATCATCATAATAATCATCATCGTAAAACGATTGTAATTTGTGATTAGATTTTTTATAGTCATAATCATAATCATCATATGATGCTTCACCTATTGGAAAGCTAGGCAAATAAACGTCTAAGCTATCGCGTTTCTTATGGAACGGATTTACCCGTACAAGGGCCTCGGATGTGGGAGTGTCAGAGTTGTTCAACTTTTTTTCTGGCAAAAGAAAAGGTTCAGTTTCTAATTTAGATCGCTTGTTACGAACTTTAATACTTACATTGTCTTCATACGCCGAAGTTTCTGTACCATCTTCTAGCAAATGCTGTAGGCCTGTTGTTTGGGCATTGTGATGAAGATATCTCTCACTTTTATCCCCTTCTTGGTAACCATAGTGTAAATATGGCTTATCATTGGTTATTGTCTGACTTGCAACTTCTAATTTATAGTAATTATTACTTTTCGATGTTGCCGTCTCTATTTTTGGTGATACTGTCGGTTCTGGGACATTTTTTAGTGGTTGTTGGCTGGGGTCATCTATATCATCGATTTCTTCGGTTATGGGAGTGTGGTCTTTAATAACAGGTATGAATGCATCTGTGTAGGTAGATTTAGTGCTAGGAACATTTTGAGTTTGTGTTGGATTTTTTAAGTAAATATAAAAATCTGATGGCAGATTCTTATTGATTTCTTCATTTTTGTCAGACTTTATCAAAGCAGTAAATTCTGTTAACTGTTGCTCTGGATTTTTAGCTAACAACGAGTTTAGTGCCTCAATTTCTTGGACAGATGTAAATTTTTGATCTAAATGTTTTGGGTATGCAATTTTGGCATCGCTTGATAAAATGTTTGTATATAATTTGCTCGGTTCTTTTACCAAGATAGACCCGATATTTGAGTTAGGTTTAACATCAATACCATGGTCGTGGTAAGAGGGTACCGGCGAAACATACACTGTTTGATATCTTTTAGGTTCTAATTGTTGATTATAATCAGCTGAACCGTAAGACCTATGATTTCTATTTCTTGTATCTTTTAATACGTCACCTTTTGAAGCTTGCACTGGGTCGATTCTTTGGGAACCTCGCCTTGGTAATTGTTTTCTTTGGTTTGTCACTCTCTTTGATGGTTGTCTTTCAGTTTGACTGTCACTATTACTCTGAACTCTTTGCTTAATTTGTCCTCTTTGCTTAGTTCTACTTGGCCTTGGGGATGAACTTACAGGAACATCTTTTAACGTAGCTTGTTGTTGTTCGACTTCTAACTGATGATTTTCTTGTAATTCGTGATAAGCTTTCATATAACTATCGATGATTTGCGGGCCTTGGTTCCATCTTTGTAGTTGGGCTTTATGTTGCCTTACTCT
Source organism: Heliconius cydno galanthus (assembly GCA_036379175.1). Taxonomy (NCBI): domain Eukaryota; kingdom Metazoa; phylum Arthropoda; class Insecta; order Lepidoptera; family Nymphalidae; genus Heliconius; species Heliconius cydno. The sequence continues at coordinate 629,738 of JAKRZM010001012.1, read as the reverse complement.
TTCTGCATTAAACATAGCTTGTTGGTTACTCGCGTGGAGTCTGGCGTTTTGCTTGGAATTACCAGCGAGGGGATTCCCATATGGTAATGTTCCTGGACTACTGGATACTCGTATTTTGTCATCTGTCCTCGCTTGTTCATTGATCACTTCATATACGGGTGCGTTAGTTTCATTCGATGATGTTAATTGAAGCGTTATTAGAAATATAATAGATGATTGCATGTACTTGTTTAGATGCATTGTGCCTGTAAGTAAAAGAAAATGTTGTTTAGTTTTTTTTAATAATATTAAAAGTTATGTGTTGATAACTATATTAAATAAATAAATGCTCAAAGTAAAACATTTTTTTTATAATATGTATTACAATTATTTGAAAAATTTCAATTGGAGATCGAAGTGAACCGATAAAGAAGAGAAAAAGTAAATTAAATACTAATTTAAGAAAATATTTTGTGACTTTTAAATTTTTTTAGTTTCACGTTGTATCACGCATATAAGAGAGTGGGCAAAGGGATCTTAGTGTTAAGACACTCAAGTCTCCCCACACACCGTCCGAATTTTCGAGATATTGCTGTCGAAAGGCGGAACTCAACACCGCGATGTGTTTTGCTCACAGAGCGAGGAAATGAAAATAATAAATTCCTCATATAGGAATCCAGACGAAGACTTCCTCCTTAAGAAGACAGCGGGAAACCGCTGGATTCAAAGGGCGCAGGACCGGACGGAGTGGCGAGCATTGGGGGAGGCCTATGTCCAGCAGTGGACCTTAAAAGGCTGATGGATGGATAGGAATCGACCACAACTTCTAATTATAATAATTATCATAAACATTTAGTCTAAAAGTCACATCTAACATAGACAATAAAAACAAATGATAGAGACGCGAGTAAAATAAATTATGCCAGTTTGCCCCAAAAACAAAGTTGTATAATCGTTACGTATATACCTAATTATTACTAATTATAATGCACGCATAATTGTGTGAAATAACACATGAGTAACGCCTTGGGGGCTTATGCCATTGTATTCGTTCTTGCGGCTATTCTTATTGAATTAACTTTACTTGTATGTTATTGCTTTAAGTTTACAGATTCTTAATATGATATGAATATGGGATTTGAAATATATTTCGTGTCGTGGCACAGCGTGTGAGTGCAAACCCGACTGCTGTCAGTTCGATTCCCATTCGGGGAAATAAATTATCTAATATTTTCATTTCCTCTCTTTGGTAACAAGACCTATGTCTACTTAGCACATAAGATGGCACATGCCTCGAAAATTGGACGGAAAGTAGAGAATAGAGAGTTTGAAAACTAATATCTCTCTGCCTATACTGCTAAATACAAAATAGATCCAGCGTAGAGCTTCAAAATCTCTGTATTTTTTATTCCTAAAAGTGATGCTTGGACAAAAGAGAATACTAATTAATAAATATTTTAATATTCCAAGAGGCGGGTTCGAGTTCCGCTAAGTTCATATTAATATATATGTTTTCTAAATATATACAGTGTTGACCTCTCAAGCATAAAGACCAGATTATTTCACGTAATCCACTTAAACTTAAACATAAATATAAAAGGAGGTCGAACTAACCATAAAGTTTGGGAGTTAAAAATACTTTCTCTCAACGAGTTACATGATTTATTGTGAGTACATTATGTAAATTATACGTGTAATTCTAATTATAGTATGTAAATGCTGGTCATGTATTAATTTGGTGCAGGTCGTGGATTTGAATTCTGTTATTGTTTCAAATATTTTGTTAATTTGTTATAATGTATTTTTAAAGTATTTATTACGTATGTCTAAGTTCGTATCTAGATATATTTTCTAGCTTGGGCTTTAGCTTTGAAGAAACATGTTCGTGTAAAGGTTTGTTTTATTTTTCAGGACTAATTTTATGTTAGTAAAATATCTGGAATGGGCATAAGACTATTGCGAAGGAAGGACGATTAGAAGACTACTGCGACGGACCACACGGCCCCCAAATTGAAAACACATAAACAGTATATAATAATTAATGCAAAAAAAGATTTGAGAGAGCTATAATATTAGAAAAAGTTTACGTTTAAATTTAAGTTTAGTTTACCGGACGAAGCCGCGTCTCTAACGTTAGTATGTACCTGTGTATGAGTATAATAAGATAAGCCTGTTTGTTACTACACATTTAACTAGAAAGCGAAAAGTTCCTAGCACCTTCATTAATGTATACACATATGTATGTACAAAGTACATACATTATTACAAAGTAATTTGTAGGTTTAACTCAAAATAGTTATATAATAGTGAAGCCGTTGTGGCACAGCGGATACAATCAGTGTTGTAAAGGCGACGGTTTTGGGTGCGATCTCACTCGACGGAATAAATTACTTTCATTTTCTCGGTAACAAGACAAAGCGCGGCGTTGAGTTCTCCCACTTAACACGCATAATGTCTCATAAATTAGAACCATCTAATTTATGAGACATTATTCGTGTCGAACCAAGTGTCTTAATATTTCCTTTATCTACTCTGCTATATGCGGGAAACAGCGTGAAACTATTAATAAAAATATTATATAATTAAAATCATCAAACATCTGTCCGTACGTTGACTCTTTCTAACTTTCACTACAAGTTTGCATGTCCGTTCGTCTTTTAGATATAGACATTGAATTAAGCGATTTCCGGATGCAAAACCGGCCAAAGATCTTTTTTACTAAGAATTCCTGCACTTTTTACTCAAACCACTTTCGATAATGTTTGTTCTAATTATAAGTATTAATTGGCGTCGATTGCGTTGTGGCGCAGGGGCCCAAGCGTATGGCTGTGAACGTGACGGTTGCGGGTTCGATTCCCGCTCGGGGACCGCAATATTTAATATCTTCATTTTCCTCGCTCCGGTGACGGGGCAAAAGTGCGGTAATGAATTCCGCTACTCAACACGCAATGCTTCCAGAATTCGCCGATTTAATTTCCAAATGTAGTATATTTATATATAAAAACTAGCGGCCCGCCCGCGGCTTCGCCTGCATGAACTACGTTATTATTAATTTCTGTCTCCATGAGTACCTACGTTCTATAAGTGGCGTCCATACAAAATTTGAGACTCCTAGCATTTGTAGTAACGAAGTTTCATACAAACTTTCAACCCCAAAAACCACCCCTTAGAAGTCGAATATTGCAAATTTCCATCTTAGCGAGCACCTACGTCCTATAAATATCTTCTATGCAAAATTTGAAATTGCTAGCACATGTAGTTTTTGAGATTTCGTGATGAGTGAGTGACCTTTCGATTTTATATATATAGATTAGGTAAATCATTTAAAGTGGAAAACTAAACTATTAATTTAATCTCATCATTTATTTCTATCAAAAACGTAGCCATATTGGTGCAAATTACATAATAAATTTTTACGAAATGATATCGTAATCTCATCGATATCGCTAATTATAAACACGAGATCTAGGCTAAATAGTAAATAGTTTACATTGGAGTCAATGTCAGAACTATTCCGGCCACGCCCTTTACAAGTCATAGAATATGAATGCAATATTTAAATAGATGATATTTAATTTATGTAGGTGTATGTAGGTGGTAGTTAGTTCAATTTCAATGTAGTTCTTATTTGTACTGCAGGATTTATACGTACTACGAGGCATATTTGTAAATTCTTTTGTAGAGACGTTTCATTAGGTCTGAGTAACGAAGTAAAGAGAATCGAACCTACAACCGTCGTGACCAATCGGACAATATCCAAATGCACATTTGAATGGCATTTGGATTCAAGGGACATTGTCAAATGTCTCCATTACAAAAAAAAATACATATTGGTCCTTCAAAGACTGTCTCATCATTATAAAGTAAAAAGCGGACGAAACTTCATAGCACATTTATATTAATAGTCTAAAAACAGAAATTCTCTCTAATAAGAGTCTCTAATGACTGATTTTTTTTTAATTTAAATGGAGGTTTGCAAGAACTTTTGAATCCTCTTTCCATCTTTTGAATTAAGTTACTACCGGTTGAAGGCGTTAGTACTTAGTATATTAAAGGAGCGTTGAACCTCAATCAATCAAAACAAAGGCATAATACGACATCAAGATCAACGAAAAAACGTACGAGAATAAATTTTATCAGACTAGTTTATTAAGTCACGACATTGCGCTTTTGGGTTCCGTAGAATAATAACTAGAGGTTGATTTTTATTAGAATGTTATCGAGGCAAGAAAATGTTTCCAAGAAATATATTTATGATTTCAATTTTCATATTTGAAATTTTCTTTGAAGTTGATTGAAGTTGAAGTTGACTTAATTGAAGAAGACACCCAACGAAAAACGGTACGGACACTAGTAGATAGATATTGAAGAAGAAATAGAAGATTGAATAGAAATTGAAGAGGTGCGTGGACAAAAATAAGAATTAATATCGAAATATGAAGATAGGTTACTTAGGATGAAACTGTTTCAAAATTTTATAAAACTCTTTTTAATTTTGATGAGTGTAATTAACCAAATAAACATATTAGGTTTATACAATAAGATATTATATTATCTATATATTATATTATATTATCTATATTAATAAGATATTATTGTATAAACCTGATACGTTTATTTGGTTAATTGCACTCTTATATTATATAGTTTTTGAACCACTTAGCATGTTTTTGTAACACTGTTATGTTAATTGGTACTTAGTGATTTTGGTGGAGGTCATGTCGATGGTCAGGTTGATGTTTGGTCTTAAGCTTAATTTTGCCTTGCATAGTGGACGATAATAAATTTTATAAGCGGTCTACTTATTTGTGAAAAACTTTTTTTAGGAAACATGTAAATAGCTGTAAAACACTCCGTATTCCATGTTTCACCCGATTTCATGAAACTTTATGTTGGGTGGTGCAACTATATGTTCTTTTGAACAACAAAATCTTTCTTTCTTTTGAATAACAAAACAGGGAAAAGTGTTCCTTGTTTTATATTATAACGATAATGTATTCCTCCGAGTGGGAATCGAATTATTACTGCGCCACTACTATCATAAAAGTAAAAATTACAAAAGAACCAAAATGAATGTGCCAATTTACATGGGATTTATGTAATTTTATAAGCAATTTTCTCATACACTTACATACATATATAAACATTATAAGTACGTGTGAATAAGGTTTCCCCAATCAAGTAAACAAAAGTCGTGTCAAACCATTGTGTCCGTGTAGCGGTCACGCTTTTGATTGGGTTCCGTGATGGTCAATTTGGGTTCCTTGGTAACTTCCGTTATCAAGTACTTATTTAATTATATGAATAAATGTAATAAAATACTGGTTTCTTTCAAGGTACTAATTATA
>JAKRZM010001012.1:575785-623514 GCA_036379175.1 Heliconius cydno galanthus | reverse complement strand
GCAGTATATTTTCTTTCCATATATATTTAAAGCACAAGCATTTCCGTTTAGATGATATTTGACATTCGTTACGTAAATCTTGCATAAGTCCGCTTCCGCTTTACAATTGCATACGAAATTTTTAACCATCATCCGATTTTGCTAATGTTGCTCAATATGTTATTTGGAAGATGACTTGAATATTTTAGAAATAGGATAAAATGTTACAACGAAGTATGTGGATTCAATTTTCAATGGATTTTAAATATTTCTATTGTTTGTTTGACATATGAAACGTAAGAAATTTTTGTCGTACTTGAACACGTTAATTAAATTGATTATACATAACTCGATAATGTTTCTTAAGTATTCTGTTACTGATATAAAAGGAAAATAAATGATTTTGTCAAAAACATAAATGGGAAATGAGTGCCAAATTTGAAATACCTGTAAAAATAATGTTTATTTGTAAAACATTTACTCTATCCAACACTACCTACGTATACGAAAAATGTTTGGAATTAAGATTAGCTAACATAGAATTATTGTATTAACCAATAAAATTGCAGCTTTTATATTGAAATGTTATTTTCAAACATGTAGCGGGGTAGGCACAGAAAACCTAGTGTTAAAATAATGCATAGCCTATTTTCCGCCTAATTTTCGAGTCATTGCATGTAAAGGGGTCGTGATAAGGGGTCGTGTTAAGTGATAACCAGAGCGAGGGAGTGAACATAATTCATTCTACCGAATGGGAATCGTCACAAAAGCCGCGCTTACAGTCAGCCTCTGTACCGCTGCGCTAGAACGACTTCATTATCTTAATTTAATAGTTTTAGCGGTTGATACAGAGAACAGAAAACAAAATATGAAAAGTGACATTCTTATGGCATTGTTTGTCTTTTTTAACGACTGTGTGATAATACTATAAGTGTTACCATTTATTAATAGTAATGTAAATATAGATGTAAATGTTAATAATAATATAAACGTGAGCAAAGCTCATAAAATGCGGCGTTAGGTCAAACAATCCAAGGTAGGCGGCTTTCGCTACAAGTTTTAACATTTTAAATAATTTTTTTGGCAAATTGTTAAACTTTAAACTCTCTAACCTTTAGTTATAATGAGGTAAAAAAGCTAATTAAAGATAAATACTTCATTTAATTATATTTTTCTTTCTTCAGGCAGAGGTCGAATCTGTATTCAATATGGATACAAATGTATATTACAAATAGAATAATTCATTAAGGTCAGTCGCGACAGATTGTGGGTTTGATTCCCATTCGAGGAAATATTTAATATATTTATTTCCTCAAATTAAATATTGACGCAATGCCTAATAAATTCGGCGAAAAGTGGGGAGAGGAAGAGTCCTAATAGGGACGGAGTGTCTACTCTGTTGTGTCCAGGACCGCTGTCCAGCAGCGTGTTGTATGTGTGCGTCACAACAATACATAAATAATCATTGTATTCTCTGTAATAAAAGGTAATTGTGTCAAGATAGTGTTAAATAATATGTCAAATATTGTATAATATTATTTTTTTCTTTAGCTTAGCGCTATCTCCTGCATCTAGTAGGGTAGGCAGAGGGAACTAAGGAACCTAGTGGTAAGATACTCCGTTCTCATTAAGACACTTCTGTTCCCAACTTTCCACCGAACTTAAGAGTTAAAATAATCTTGATATTAAAATGTTACATGCTTATCAAATTATTACCTACTCAAAAAATAATAAAAAAACCACAACACTTACATATATTTAGCATCCAAATTAACAAAAACAACACGTTTATTGTATATTTATCACAATAGCACTACTTATAGAAATTCATAAATACATATAAATGCATATATAAATAAAAATAAATTTAAAGACTTTTGTATCGGCGCGTGCGCACAAGATTTAAAACCTACTGAAGTGATAGCGGTAGCGTGTAGCGTTATAAGTGTATACGACTTTGGTTAGGAGGTGGTTATACTATTAAGCTTTCATACAACTTTTGTGTGTGATTTAGTTTATATTTTTGGTACTAAGTACTAATTGTATCAGACTTTTAATTTTTTTTTATTTTACTTATTTATTTATTTTTGTACATCATTTTATACCTACATCTGAAGAACACTTTACATAATGTTTTATACAATTATTGTTACTGATTTTGGGCTTTTTTATCCATGAAGAACAAGGAAATCGTATATATATTTCAGAGTAAAAATCACAATTTTTCGAGTATGTAAAATATATAGTGACTTGGTGGATCTACGTGGTGTCTAAAAGATTTCCATTTGTGAAAAGTGTTGTTGACCTGTATTATATCATCTTCTTATAAGTACCAATTATATTAATCAAGAGCAAACAAATTTTTCGGATTTAGAATATGGGTCGGTACATATAGAAAAACGACGAAAAGTGAAGAATGGAGCAATTTAGCGCTACTAAACTTCCTATATACAGAAAATGTATAAAAAATAAAACCAGATGTACTTAAATGCAATTGCAATATACAGGGTACATGTAGACATTTGTACTAATTTCATAATATCGTAAAATAATCCGACATTATTGTGTGAGAGAAAATGTCAACAAAAACATATCTCGTTATCAATTGCGGCTGGGAAAATTGGTATAATATGAACTTTAACTTTTAGTTTATATTAATAATATAAGAGTATATTAATAAAGGTATAGACTTTGGTTATTTTTTCAGCCTTATGCCTCTGTAGGCAGAGAGAACCTGGTGTGCATATAGCTGTGTAGGCAGAGACCCGAGAGAACCCTGTATCGCTAGCAGTGCTTGCAATTTTCTTACTGCGGGATCCCGCATCATTTTGTATTTCGGGTGCTGCGAGATTACAGGTGAGAAGTGCACGAGATTTGGTACTAAAAAGAATATTCACAAAACCTTTCCTGAACACGATAGCTCGGGAAATTAAAGATTTTGTATGAAGTTCGATGAGAATGAACTTCAGTCCTTTAAATATATGTTTAGCTAAGAAGTGTGAAAGCGGTGGTTAGATGGTGCAATTTAGCACTTAATTAAAAAAAAATGATAGTGATCAAAGTTATTGTTAAGAAACTGATATATAATTTGAGACGTTTCGATAGTTGGCTCGTTGGTCTAGGGGTATGATTTTCGCTTAGGGTGCGAGAGGTCCCGGGTTCAAATCCCGGACGAGCCCAAATCCTTTTTGCGTTTATATACGTAGTAATTTATATTTTATATGTCAATCATTACTTTACAATTTTTTATTTATGGATATATATGTTTTTATTATCCATATGCAATGTTTTTTTTTCTTATTTTGGTGTTAATAAAGGAACATTTAACTCAAAATTGAAAAATGTTTTATTTTTAATCTTGAATAGTTGTCATTGTAACCTAAATTGCTATTTTTTATTTATTTGAAAACAAAAGAACATAATATAACGTATATTTTTAAAAATATTTTCAAAATAAATTTCGATACTTTGGATGTTACATATTTTGTTGTCTTTTAATATTTATTTATATTAAGTCAAAACATGTATAAAATAAAAAATAATTTCATTATTATATACAGTAATAAAATGCTTTTTTATCTCAGTTTACTTTACATCATATTATATTGTATATTTTTTATTTTATACTTTAAGATAAAGAAATTAGGTAACAGCGCCATCTATGAACTATATGGACCATCTATTGAGATAAGGAAACTTAATTTCTTGTTATGCTCATAGATGGCGCTACAACGTCATTTAATTAAGTATTCTCAACACATTGTTCACATTGACTCAGTGGCGCAACTTGTTCTGGTAATGAGCCAAAGAGCGGTGTTCAGTTCCGCCGATTTACTCGCAATTTCTTATTCGCGGTATTGGATTATTTAAATTCCCTGCTTTGGTAAATACAACAAACATCAAGTTTTTGAGTTCGGCCATTCATTATGTGATATCTTGAAAATTGAGGATAGTTGGGAACGGAGCATCTTAACACTAGCTAAATATCTAGTAATATAAATAAAACAATATAATAACTTGCCAAAACGTTTATTTCATTAAATCACGACGACTTCAATCCAACTAAATACTGGACATAAAATAATCCTCGGACGGACACGGATCGTTGCCATTCAACGGTTTATATCTATATATCTTTCCTTTAGTACCAATTATTATATTGTTTCTAGAATCAAACTCCATACCTGTGATTTTGAACCCCAACTGTCCTATTTTAATCGGCAATATGCTTTCGGTCGTTAATTTGAATAACGACCCCTTAACAGCTACTATAGCTTCATCATTATTGTTTAACTTTAATACATATTTGAGTTCTCTACTAAACCCTTTGTATTGGACAGGTTCAAATAAATCTGATGATAAGAAGTACAATTTGCCATCAACGTATTCATAAAACACATTACCTTTAGAATCCAAAACGAAATTGTACGCTTTGGATATTTTCTCAAATCTTTTCACCGCAGCTGAGCCATTCACAAATTTATATATGTCTCTATTAGTTCCAACAGTTATATACATATCATTGGATTTGTCTACGAAAATACTTCGTACATCATCATCACCGATCGGCCTTTCAGTTACTTGAGAATAATCATATACTATAAGTCCTTGATTCGTTCCGAAATATATATTGTTCCTGTCAATGCCTATACATTGACCTACAATGTCATCTGAAAGTGGTATATCTTGGACCCCAAGGGATCCATGCTTCAATAAATGTAGGCCTTTGGTATAATTTTTTTTGTTCAGGAGAAAGAAGATATGTTCTGTTCTGGGATCCGCAGCTATTCCTGTAGGATAGCCGTCTATAGTTGCTATTAGCTGTCGTTTGTAGAACTCATTGCCTATGATTGTTCGTTCACACTTGCTGGCACTCGCCAGGGAGAAGGCTAAAGTTGTTACTATTAATTGGAGCATGGTTCAGGCATGACACTTATTGATCTGAAATATTTAATTTTAATTTCATTATTGTCCAATCCTACTGGGGATAGTAGATAGTGTTAAATTACTTAAAAAGCAGCTTCAGCCCGTATCCCGCTCACAACAGGGTAAGCAGAGGGAACCCATTGTTAAAGCACTTCCTTCCTTCCCCACTTTCCGCCGAATTCTGGAGGTATTGCGTGCTGAATAGTAAAATTCAACGCCGCGCTTTGCCTCGACACTAGGGTGAAGGAATGATAATATAAGTTTAAGTAAATATTTTATGTCCTCGAGTGGAGGTCGAACCCACAACCAGTCGCGCTTACAGTCACGCTTTGTGTCCATGCGCCACGACTGACCTGGTGGGATAGTATTAATCATTAAAATAGCACAATTCACTGTTTTATCCATTTTTGTAATATACAATTATATCACATATAAACAAAAAGTTTATAAATTTTACCATTTTTCCTGTTAATAGATTTTTTTCAATTTAAAAAATTACCTTTTTCACAAAAATTTTGTCCACTTAGAAAAATGTTACCCAACTTGTTCATTCAAGAACATTAATAATGAAGTGAACTCCACCGATCTTTTATAAAACATAGCTATTGTGTCAGATGTTCGTTCGTTTGTAAATATTCTTCGAGTGACTTGAATATACAGGTGTTTGAAATTCGTGAACAAAAAAAAATTCAATCTAATTAGGAAAAATAATTAACAAAAATTCCTTGAGTAATATTTTTAAATCGAATTGTAAGGTATAATTAGAATCTAAAATTGTTGATTTTATTATAGTTTCACGTTGCATCCCGTATATATCCCGGGTAGGCAGAGGAAACCTTCGTTTGCTACTTTTCGACCAATTTCTCTCTAGACATTGAGTTTTGAGTGGAAAAAATCAACTCCACTTTTTGTTTTGGTACATTTAACATCTTTTTGACCGAGAAATTGAAGATGTTTACCCCGAGTGGGAATCGAACCCATAACTGCAGCGCTTAAGTCAGTCGGTGACATGACGTGCCGATCTCATAAGTATTAATTTATTGCTATAGTTTAATTAAGCCAACCCATTTGGGTTGGTTTAATTAAACTCTATATATTAAAAAAAAATATAATAATGCTTTCCATTTGAAAAGCAGAATTAAGTGCTATATAATTTTTAAAATTTTCAATTTAATTAAAAAAAATGTCGTCGATGATGATCATGTAGGGTAAGCAGATGTAACTGAAAGACGTATTAAATATTATCGAGAGTGGGAATCGAACTTCCAACCATTTCTTGTACAGGCACTCCTCAACTGCGTTAGACGTCAGTCAACTTTATGAAATTCCGTATATTTTTATTAAAATAGATTACAATTTTTTGAAACACCATGTACAGGTTGTTTTAAATCTAGTAGAAAAGAATGATGTAATGTTACTATTGCTTTGAATTCTAGAATTAACAAAAGGGCTCTACGGTACTGCGATTTAGACAGATTAGTTGTAAGTTAGACAGACTCCAGAGCACACTGCATAATAACGGTAAGAAATTTTTATAATATAAAAACAGCATCTTCGCTCTTTAGTTAATCGCGGGGAAGAAACGTAATGTAAAGACACTCCGTTCCCTAAGTATTGAGATAATAAGTATTGAGTTGCGGAAATCGTTTTTAAAATATTCCTTAAATTTTCTTTAAAATTATAATGTTATTAGAACACGTAAATAATTCAGATTAGTCACTAAATAACTGTGTAGTTTAAGCGGGCGAAGCCGCAAATCTAGCGACCCGTTAAAAGTAGCGCATGAGCTTTTAAATGTAATAATAATTCCGACTTAATTAATATTAGCTATTTTATTAATGTTAAACATAGGTAGTGTCATCCCTCCTAATACAGATGATTAGATAATAATTTACTTTTTTTATAAAATAAAAAAAGGATAAATTCAAATATATGAAGTAACAATATTTTGACGATGGAACTTAAAAATATTTTTTATTTAAATAATTTTATTATTCGATATAAATTGTACAAACTTTTATTAAAAAATTTATATTAAGTTCATTAAAAATAAATATTTTTAATATTTATTGACTATTTTCCTCACAATCTACATCACTATATTCATAAATTATTCCATTGGTCGATAAATACAAGTTATCTCCTAAAAAGGCGATGCCAGACGGCACAAAGTCTAAGTTCATCAATTTTTTAGGAATAACTGAATCAGGTTTCAACCAGTACAGGCCGTCGTTTGCAGCTAACACCACTCTGTTTTCACTATCCACAGTTACAGCTCGAGCTGAATTCTTAGGAATACCAACGAATTCTATAGGTTCTTGGAAGTCCTTCAGCAAGACTTTGACATATTTAGAATCACATTCGTAGAAAATATTCCCATCACCGTCAACAGCTAGCATGAACGCGCAAGGAATATCAACTTTAATCTTTTCATTTTTCTTCAGATCCACCTCAAATACTTCACTATCCGGGTATATTACTACGTATATTTTATCATTATTTTGTGGTTTAAAAACTTGTGTTATATCCTCATTCATTAGCGCTATAAAATTGGCTTTGTTTGAACTATTGAGAACGTTAAGACCTTTGTCACTTGCTATGTAAACTTTATTGTTTTTCACATCCACGGCAGCCGCTTGGCCATTCACGTTGTCTATTTTGATGGGCTCTCCATTCTTTAATATATATTGATCCATCTTTGTCTGTACATCGTCATTTTGTAATGATTCCACATCTATTAATGTAAATAGGAGGTCATTGGATTGAGGATTGATGACGAGATTTGTTGGAAGTCCCTTAATTGTTAGTATGGAACGTTTCGAATATCCAGTGCCATCAAAAATATGTGAGCAATTTTCTGAAAGTGCTGGTGTGACAGCAAGCAGCAGTAATAAAGGTAGCATCTTCTGAAATAAAATATATTGACATAATTCATAACTTATAAAAATAGTATGTAGGTACAGTGCAGTTATAATATTTTCGTTAGCGTAGCTAGATAGTGTATGACTTAGTTGTGCAATTACCAATCGATAAAGTTATAAAGCTATAAAGATTTAATTATTATATTTATATATATTATAGATATAATAATATATTCACTGTGTGATTTAAAAAAACGGTTATATTTTAGTAATTTGCAACCAAATTCCTCACAACATGTAGGTGACTTATACATATAATCTCAAAAGTAAAATTTATAAAGTACACATAATTATATAATTTTGTTACTTCATTTATGTAAGAAAAATGTTAGATATACAATACAATGGAACAACCCAAAGAAAAAAAAATATAAAACAAACAAAAGGTTAAGGTTATATTTGCATGTTGAGTTATTGAACTCAACTCCACGTTCCTTTTACCAGAGCTAGGAAATGAGAATAATTCGTTACCTTTATTGAAATCGAACCCATAACCCTCACATTTACAATCAGACTGCGTGTGCCGTGCGTGACCTCGTAAGCTATTATATATTTAGTATTTATGTACATAGTAAAACATCTTTAACCCTTAATAAAATAACACAACACTTACTATTAAATTGACACTATTATAATGCTTCTTCTATCCAAGTCCAATGCAATACTGATTTATAATATCAAGTAAATCATTTAAAATAGTTCTCACAGTTCATCGCCCGTATATCAAAGTAGGACAAAAACACTGACAAATAATAAAAATATAATTATATATATATATTATATGTATATACTTTGAATATAATGTATGTTTGTGTATTAAGTCGATGGTAGAGAAGTGTTTGGTTATATACCTATAAGTTTAAGTAGGAAGAAGGAAATGCATTATCTGTGTCCATTGTTTAGACGATTTTCTTAAAGGGATTATATTTTGAGGTCGTTGTGGTACAAGGGTAAAAGAATAGGTCTATAAACGCCACCGGTTGTCGGTTCGATTTTCACTTGGGGGAATGAAATATTTAATATTTTCATTTTTTTGTTATGCTTACGAAGCAAAGCAGCGATTCAAGAATTCAGCGGAGAGTGGGGAATGGAATTCAGTAATTGTTGCTGTGTTTTATTGTTAGAACTGAATGACTAAATGATTTGTGTGTTGGCCATAAAAAATATAAAAAAAAGTAAAAAAGAACAATTCATATAATTTCAAAGTGTTTTGGAGGAATACAAAACACTTTGAAATTTGTGGGGATGTATGCTTATGTATCCTCACAAATGTACAGGTAGATGAAATCGATGCAGAGATCTACCCATTTATGTCTCTGTATCGATATCATATTATAAAATCCTTGGACCTTTCAATCCTTTACTAAACCAAGAGTTACCAAGAGTTACGTATCAAATAATGATTGGAAGCATGTGCATATGGCATGGAAGTACTTAGACGCGATCTTGAGTAAAATGGTAGACAGACAGGAAAACGGACAGAGCAGAGAGTGATTCATCTTATGAAAGTGAATTCTGGAGGCTTTGCGTGTTGAATGGCGGAACTCAACGACGCGATTTGCTTGAACACCGAACAAGCGAAGAATGAAAATATTAAATATTTCATTTCTTCAAATGCGAATGGAATTCACAACCTGTCACGTTTACATTCACGCTTGTGCCCCTGCGCCACTAGTGGCCTCACATTTTATTCTTTTTATATGAATGCTTAAAACCATCTAACTCTCCATTAACTACGTATATAGAAAAAAGTACTATTTTATACGATGCGTTCTTTGTGCAATGCGAACGTTTCACTGCGTATACATTTTACGCTTAATTGCATATATCGTGTCTATAGTGTAATTACATTATATAACCATATTAATAGATTCATTGTATAATTTTAAATGAAATTGTATTAAATATATATGAATTTAATTTAATTTTTATTGATTCTCACTGATATGACTTAAAAAGAAGTGGCGTGGCACACCGGCACAACGTTTGACAGTAAGCGAGACGGTTCTGGGTTCGATTCCTACATATATGGAAACTTAAATAACTCTTTTCAGGAAAGTGGGGAACAGAATATTTTAACACTAGGTCCCTTGCCTGTTATGCTATATGCGGCGTGAAGTATGCATGGTTACACGACTCAAACCCACAATAGTCGCGTGTCATTACAAGCGCTTGGGTTACTTTTACACTTTTGTGTACTAAGATAAAAAATTCCTCCTTTCTCCGATAGCAGTATAGGCAGAAAGAAGCAACGGAGTGTCTCAGTGTCGAGCCCCTCCATTCTCATTTTTCGTTGAATAACACGAAAATAATTTTACCGTAATCATTCTCACGAGTGAATATTGAATCCACAACATTAGCGCTTTCAGTCGAACGCTGCCCCGCTGCTAGCAAGTTAATCTATAACAAACAATTTATTAAATTTTAATTACTAAATATTGAAACAGACGTACTATTTTTTATATATACTTTTTGTATCTTATAATTTACATGTAAATAAATAAGTATATTCGTTTATAAATAAATATGTAATGCCACCGAGGTTATCTATTTATCGCTTTAATTTCTTAGTAAGAAATAAGTTCAAGTAAGTAGATATCATAAGAATTAACATTTACGCGCGGTTTTGTTTATGTTGGCTTAACAGTTTTCTTGGTGGTATGAATAGTCGGTGTCAAACTACATTATGCTACCACAACCTTACTACACTATCTAATTACTATGCCTGTTTGTTTTACTTGGCACCGACTTCAAAATTATAAAATCTTTATATAATTATTTTCCACTTTTTAGTTCGTTGTTAGAAATCGGTTTTTCTTTATGTTAAGAATTAATTTATGTGGAGACTATTGCATTGATTTACATAAGAAAAATATAATACAACTTTACGAGATACCAGCCTGGAAATACGAGTACCTATTACTAGTAGATACCGGAAAAAAGCTTATAAAATTGTTTTAATATATATTTATAAAAATTTTCATTGGGCGTAGAAATGATACCTTATCATTCTCTCTAGTGAGAAACATGAAAATTGTCATTATGATTCGACAAAATATTTTTATCTTTCATTTCTATGACTTGCTGACCTTTGCGACGTTATCATAACATTGGGGGGGCATGCCAAATTGAACGCGGTTGTAGGAAAATCTAAAAGTAAATGTTATTTACTTACCATTAGAGGACAGTGTGGCGCAGTAGCACGTTAAGAGGAGAAGCGGGGTTGAGTTTCGTCACTCAACACGCCATATATTAAATTTTGGTGGAAATCTGAGAATGACATATCTTGGTTTCTTTTACCTATGGAGAATAAGGCGTGAAGCAGTGGAAATTCATTGACGTCTCTAGAGATACTCTCTTGGGAGGGCTGGCCTCCAGTAGTATACTGGTACAAGGTTTAATGATAATGTGACACAAAATATGCATATACGCGTAGTTCAGTGGGTAGTATGTACGAGTATGTTTCTTTGCAGATTAATTTATTTTTCTAATTCAAAAAATGCAATTTAGCATAAACATTGCCTTGACTTTTTGTTTAAACTGATCTCTGTCTGTGATTTTTTTTTAATTTTATACCCTTAACTTATATGTACATAAAAATTCTGGAGTGGACATCTATAATATATAAGCATTGATACGAAGCGAAGATAGAAATATTTTATCATACAAGATACTAAGGTATAAGATGTTACTTTTAAGTTTTTTTTATAAAATCTTAACTGGATAGCGACAATTGTACACAAAGAAAAAATATATATTTATCTAATTATATCTGAGAAAATTTATTATTTCGTTACTGGGTCATATGGCTTCGATAATATGTTTAGTCTATATAAATATGTATTATATTATATAGGTATTAACGTAAATGTGTTCCAAAGTAACCTTTAAATTAATTGATTATGATGTAATTTCATATTTATTATTGTTCAGCAGACTGAGGCAGAGGGAATCTAATGTTAAAACTCTCCACTTCTGAAATTCTAATTCCGTGTTGAATGAGGGAACCAGAGCAAGGAAATGGATATAACTCATTCAAAGAGGGAATCGAACTCACAACCGTTGGCGCCACAACGGCCTCACCTCACTAAAGTTATAAAATATGTTCCAGTTGTCGTACCAATTGAATATTTAATAGTACTGCCTGCCGGGAGTTTAATGTGACATATAAATTATTTAATTTTTCGCTCACTTTGAACTTAGCACCGCTTTTAAGTATAAAAAAAATTAAGTAAATTTGCAATAAAATTTGCACAATATTATACTGTACAAGTGAATGTTCTATATAATGTTCTGTATAATATGTAACTGTATATGTGTTCTGTATATATTTAAAAAATCTAAATATCCTATGAAATAACATTTATTGTTACAGGTAGACAAATGGATTTAAAATACTTATGGATTCTAAGTTACTCATCTGTAGCATTCTGTAAATTTATAGTATTTAATGACTCAAACAGTACAATATTTCATAAAGAACAAGTGATCTTCTCTTCAGAGCACAACATTACCAAACTGTTGGTCCCTGCTGGCAATTCCTATATTCAAGATAGAATTTCAGATTTACCGTCCATTTTTTTTACAATAACCGATCCAAAATTGGAAGGCGGAAGCTGTATTTATGTGTTGGAGGAGTTGGCAGCATACGAAATATTGGAAGGGGGGCGCGACTCAACATCAGATTATAGTACTGACAGGGCAGTATATTTTGGTGCAAAGGACGGAGTTTACAAATATGATCCAGATACATTGTCAGCTAAGAAATTTGGACCATTCCACGATGATATAATACAAATACAAAAAGCTTCTTCGAATACTATTTACTATTTGACATCAGCTAATATGCTTTACAAACTAGATAAAAACGGTACTTTTCGAAGCAGAGTGAAAGCAGTCACTTGCGCTACAGAGTTCGTTTTGGGTACGTCAGATATCATATATTTTATATCGTGTGATGATGGTTTGCCTAGAATTGTTAAATCTGATGGGAACTTGCTATCCTATACGCCGAGTGTTTCTGAAGACTTCAAAGAGGTAAAGCTATTACGACCAGCGTTCATAATGGAAAATTGTATACCATTTTTAGGAGACAATAATTTATACATATTGTACTCAAATGGGACGTGTGAGAAAAAAGATTTCTCATTGAAAGATAATCCTTCAGCTTACAGTATTGACGCCGCCTTGTACCTAGTCGCGGCGTTAGATGGCAAAATATATGAATTTAATGTAATGGAAGTCATGTTGAAGTCAATGTTTGGTTTTTCTAATTTTCCTATAGATCTAAGTAAAATTGTTATGTCCATCATAGATACCGCTAGAGATGGTTTTTACAAAGATTGGGGCACAATTCTAGGCTATTAGAATAGAGTGTAACAAAATCTGAATATAATAACAATTTGTGTCATAATAAATTATTTTAAATTTAAGACTATTTAAGCAGCAATAATAATAAAAATACTAGTCCTACAACTAAGGAATAAGACTTATTTTGTTTATTAAAGGTTGTGAATAATAAAATAAATATTTTTATTGCATTGTAAAAGTTTCTTGATGTCATACATTAATATATGTGACATGTATGTAACATCATGCTTTTATTGAGTGCAGTGTGGCTTATTAAAATATAAAAGTTAATAAAAAAACTTTTCAACTACGCTAGACACTTAAACTCAACGTCTGAAGTTACACCAATTATTATGTCAGAATATCTATTTTACAAAGAACTAATAAAGTACGGACAATGTAGGTTGAGGGGGAATATATTAATCAATTAATTAATACGATATTTTTTAATTTATTATTATTATTAATTCTATTATTTACGTATTTGCCACTTATCCCTATACTTCCTTATACGTAGCGTACCGTACATAAAGGGAAATGACAAAGGAAACCAACAAACAGACAAATATTATTAAATGGATATAGATTTAGAATTATATTTCCTTTTTTATGCTTGCAAGAGTATTCCACTAGTGTTTTCAATCACTTAACGCGAAATGACGTGACACTAAAAAAAAATTACGGACGAATTTAGTTGATGATAAATAAATTCGCTGTTATTTTACTTAAATAGAAATCAGAGAGAGATTTTTAACATTTTGGTTTGATTATTTTTCCAATTTCAAAAGAACTTTTTTTTATGGTTATTAACAGACTCTTCCAATCGTATAATGTAGAATTGCATTATATTCACAACAGTAACTGCGATAATTACATGAAAATTTGCTTTTAACGAGTCGAGAGGTTGTCATCGGGGCAAGGCCGATGATATTAGTGTGATATGGGTAGGTAATAAAATAATTTACTTTTATATTATGTTTTATTATGGAGTATGCGTCTAGCCTTGAAATTAATATTTTACATAGTTACGCGTGTAAAAATCTTGCTTAGTTTTCAAATACGACAAAAGCGGCCAAGTGCGAGTCGGACTAGCAGAAAACGTAAAAACGACAATAAAGTATGTCTGTTGTATGGGCTCCTCTAATATATATCTTATTCTGTTTTTTAGTATATTTTGTTGTTATAACTCAATAAAAGTACTTTTAAATTTAGGATTATTTAAGCTATAAAAATTTGGACTGTTTAACTGTCACGATTCATGAGATACTCCCTGGTCACAGACGGAGCACAAACAGTACATTTAGATAATATTATTGAACTTACAAATAAACCTATTATTTATTATACGATCGTACCTACCTAGGTACGATATAAAAATGGTAATCAATCAACAGGTTCGACTTCTGACGACAAGTTTGAAATTTAAAAGCTTAACCTCATATATTCATGCATTATTCTGCTAGACCAAGATATCTTTTTTTTTTTTCAATTTAATTGTGAAAGAAACCGTAAGCGAGTAAATTACCTTGTGCTAGCAAGAATGTAAAGAATGTAAATAAAAATATTAAATTAATATGTTGGTTATTTTATTCGTTTTTCATTATATTCTTATTTTTTTTATGAGAAACCACTATAATTACAAAGCAATACTATTTAATAGGTATCCAAATCTTTTATAAAAATGGGAATTTGGTTATAAGTTGTAAGATATTTTTTAATCAAGGTTGTAATTAACATAAGCAAAAATATATTTTTCATATAATTTATTTATTAACAATTCATATCTTAGTGCCGAATGCTTGCTTTTGATTTTGCAGCGACAGAACGTATATCTTCAGCTTTTTCATTGAGGAAGTTATTGAGATCATCTAGAGCAGATCCAAGCAAAAGTTTTAAAACGTTGTATTCATAAATTTTCTTATCGTACGCGTAGTATTGCACAAGCACTCCATCAGGCGCGTACGCACTTGGTCTCGCATCAGATTTAATTTCAACGCCGCTGTGTTCGCTTGTACCGTTAGCATAGAGTATGTAAACATCTTTATCAGATACAAATAGTACACCATCTTCTAACAGAAACGGAGGCCTCACTAATTCCACATATGATGGGTTTGAAGGAATACCTTCGATTTTTTTCACACCTTCAGCAGAGCGGACGTGAGGTACTTTATCATCAGAGAAGAAGTAAAGATTGTCGGCGAAGTCGAGAACGATTTGTTTGGCGTTCACAATGTCTTCCAATTTTTCTTTTTTGTTACCATTCTCTGAAACCTTATAAACAATATCGTTGTCCGATAAAATGTAAATAACATCACTAACATTTCCCTTAGCAATACCAACAACACTGTCGTCAACAGATCCGTATTTCTCAGCTGAATCGTCTTTTTGATTGTATACGTAAATACCGTCACTAGCTCCGAAGAAAACTTGTTTGCTGTCATCAGCAGAAGCGGCGACGTCCCAACCATTTTCTAGAACTTTCTTTGCCTTTCCATCCTTCAGAGAGTACAAACCTTTGTAGACACGATCGCCTTTCTCATTTACGTCAGCTTCTACGAAGAAAACAAGTGCGTCCAATTCCTCGCTTGAATTAGATTCAGATGATTCAGAGTCATCAAAGTTAATAGAATTTAATGGTATCAAAATCTTAACGATATCATGTTCAGCACTATATTTAATGAAATCTTTGACATAGAAGTCTTTTGATACTACTAAAGGTTCATCGTCATCTTTATCCGAGGCGGGAGCGGCGACGCATGCTCCTACCAGCAAAATAGCAAATAAATTCGTTATCATCTTCATCCTGGTTTCTAAAAAAACACATTTAAGAAATAGATTAATCCTTATTCACTAGCGAGTGAATCGCCGTGAATCTTCGTCCGCCGGAACTATATAATCATTAATGTCGTGAGGGACTCGAATCCACAACTTCAGTATTATATAAAAAATATAGAGTTATAATTAGATAAGTTGAAAGTATAAGATTTTCATTTTAAAATATTGTTTTTTACATAATTTACTCAAAATATAAACTAAATAGAAAAAAAAAACAGGAGATCCATGTAATATACATGACAGGTGTCTTCAAATGTGAATTCAAATAAAATGTTTTTAGTGATATATTTATTTAAACTGAAAGTATTAAATCAATTAAAATAAATCTTACTGAAAGTATAGAATTTATATTTAAAAATATTTCAAGTTACCCAAGTAATATAAGCTAAGCTCTGAATTAAATAAAAAAAAACCGAAGAAACGACTGTTCAACTTACCCGTCCTTGATGAAATTTAGCAGACTGACCAATTTGACGGTTAGTTTTAGAGTATATATAGAGTGAGGACGCGACTTGCTATTGATAACTATCATTATCACTATTTACTTTATATGGATAGTTTTACAACATAAAAATTGTATATTTGTATAAATGTATGTATGTACACTTAAAAGAATATATAAATTATTATTTTTGCTTGGAAAAAACATTATTCAATAATATAGTAACACGGATTAGGTCCAAGTAGCGGATAGAAGTCCACATTTTTCCAAAATGTAGACACTTTATCATTAATTACATTTAAAAATCAAAATAAATCAGCTTCACACTGTAACCCCCACGTGACAAGGTATAGGGAACCTAGTGTTAAGGCACTCCGTTCTCCACTTTACGCCTAACTTTTCCTCCACTAACTTTTCAAGCCTGAGTGGCGGAATTTCAACAATCATTCCGTGTTGAGTGGCGGAAATTAACGCCGGGCTTTTGCCCTGGTGCCAGAGCGAAGACATGAAAACATTAATATATAATAATTCATTTCCTCGAGACGGGATCGAACCCACCACCATCGCTTTACAGTAATACCATTGTCTCTCCATTAAGAGATCGAATAATTTATTGTTTATATTATTTATTTTATGTAAGTAACTTTAAGCAATGGGTGGTGTGAGCCAAGTCAAATGTTACCATATATGTAGATACGAGGGAGTGATAACGGGAACCCACAAAATGTATACAAATATATTATTATCAATATAATTCAAATTTACTTGGTTATATAATTGCAAATGTTTATAAAGATTTCATTTTTATGTTTGTAATAGTGTCACACCAGTGGCTTCTTTCGTTTGAAGTACATTATTTTTATTTCTATTTCCTTGTTCCAATATAAAGGCAAAGTGGGGTTAAGTCTTGCATTCAAAAAGCAATGTCTCAAAAAAAAAAATGTCTGGAACGCTAAGTGGCTTGGAAAAAACGTACGAATTTAGTTGATGTAAATTATTGTTATTAAAATGATATCCTCCTTTTTTAAACATTTATGATATAACTATTTTATTGTGTTTAATTTCCAATTATAATTAAACCGGCCAAGTACAATTATCATCCAAGTTTGAAATAAAATAAAATCGCAAAAGATTCTGATTATGATTTATTAAGTATACTAAAATATTCAATCAATTTTCCTTTAATACATTTCATTAANATTTTAGTAATCATAATTTCTATGAAATTATTTTTTAGCTTTTAGTACATTTATCTGCAATGTAAAACCGTTTAACTTTTAATTTTTTTTTTACTTTTTTATTTTTATTTTCATTTCCTTGCTCCAATATAAAGGCCAAGTGGGGTTAGATCTTGCATTCAGAACGCAATGTCTCAAAAAAGAAAATGTCTGGAACGGAGTGTCTTAACGCTAAGTGGCTTGAAGCTCAAAAAAACTTAAGTTGATGAAATTTGTTGTTATTTACTTAAAAAGATATCCTTCTTTTTTAAACATTTAGGATATAACTATTTCATTATGTTTAATTTCCAATTATAATTAAACTGACCAAGTACGATTATCATCCTTGTTGGAAATAAAATAAAATCGCAAAAGATTCTGATTATGATTTATTAAGTATACTAAAATATTCAATCAATTTTCCTTTAATACATTTCATTAATATTAAAAATATATATCGATATAGTTCTAATCTATTTGTATAAAGAATATTAATTTTATTTTTATTGAAATGTTTCTAATAGAATTCCTAATAAAAGAAATAAACACATAAATTTAATATAATTTCTTAATTATTATGATATTACCCTATAATTGCATTGCCGAATATGACGTTGGCATCACCAGCTAACCGGATGTCTTCAACCTTTGCATTAAGGAAATTGTCAAGCCCAGCCTGAACACCATTAACTAGCCATTTTAAAGCGTTATATTCATATAGTATTTTATCGTACGCGTAGTATTGCACATACGCACCATCTGGCGCGTAAGCACTTGGTCTCGAATCAATTTTAACTTGGTAACTGCTGCGTTCGCTTGTACCGTTGGCATAGAGTATGTAAACATCCACATCAGATATAAATAGTACACCATTCAGTAAGCTATATGGAGGCCTCACCAATTCCACAGATGATGGATTCGCGGGAAGACCCTGAATTCTTTTCACACCTTCAACAGAGCGAACATAAGGTACTTTATCATCAGATAAGAAGTAAAGATTGTCGGCGAAGTCAAGAACGATTTGTTTGGGGTTAACAATGCCTTCCAATTTCTCTTTTTTGTTACCATTCTCTGAAACCTTGTAAGCAACGTAGTCGTTTGATAAAATGTAAATAGCGTCACCAGACGATTCTTTAGCAATACCGATGATGTTGTCTTTAACAGATCCATATTTTACAGCGGAATCGTCTTTTTGATTATATTTGTAAATACCGTCACTAGCTCCGAAGAAAACTTGTTTGCTGTGATCTACAGAAGCTGCTGCATCTCTACCATTTTCTAGAATTTTCCTTGCTTTTCCATCTTTCAATGAATACAAGCCCTTATAAACACGATTGCCTTTCTTGTCTACGTCAGCTTCTACGAAGAAAATAGGCATATCTACTTCCTTGTTTGAAATAGATTCGGATTCATCAAAGTGAACAGAACTTAATGGTACAATAATTTTTACAATATCATGTTCTCCACTATATTTAATCGAAACACTGTTATACATGTTTTGGGCTTTTACTAAGGATTCGTCACCCAAGTCATTCTGGGCGGGAGCAGCGACACAGGCGCCTACCAACAAACTAAAAATTAAACTTGTTATCGTCTTCATTCTGATTTCTGAAATAAAATAAGAAATAAATTCAATTTAATAGCATAATTATTTTTTTATTTATTTTGATAAATTTTGATTGGCTTTAATATTTTTAAATTCACACTATATGTAGCTTAAAAAACTAAATATATAATATGTACCTCTGTTAAGTAAATTATTGTTTTTAAATAGCTATTCATAGTTTTGATAAAAAAATAAATAATTTAGTGGTATATATTAAACACATTATAAACATTAAAGCCACTAGCTCGTATAAGTAGGTATTTTTGATTTGTTTTTATAAGTATACAATTTTTATTTTAAAATATTTTTAGTTACACAACTAATGCAATAATGTGCAGAATTATATAACTTTTTTTTAATACATGTTAAGAGTGTGTTATTACTTTTTTATTTAAACATACATTATATACATACTTTAATTTAGAAATTGCGAGAGAGTAAAAATATTTACTTTTTATGTTGTTGAAATTTAACACTTAGAATGTAGAAAGTAGTACAATTGACTAACTATATATTAAAATAAAGTTTATGTTAACTAACGTTATTAAATGAACTTTATATTAAGATCAACTAAAATTTATAAAATAACTGTAATGTTGAAATAATTTATAGATGAACCATAATATTACGTTTTTTCTACCTACATAACCAATAAATAGGAAATAAAAACAAATAAAATAAATGAAATAAAAAATAGGAGATACGAGTATTCTACTTACCTTTATTTGCTTGATGAAGCGTAGCAGACTGGTAAATGTCACTTTCCTTGTAGTGTATATATAGGGTGAGAAACGCGAGCTTTTATTGAATGATAACAATAATTATCAATAATTACTTTAAACTTGAATTTCCCCACTGGGGTTTTCTGTTCGATTGAGTAATTTACGGGAACTTGGACATGTGTATACACTAGATTTGACATCTTCTTATCTGGTAGGTATTTTTTTAGCTTCACAGGCAGAGGGAACCTGGGAACCTAGTGGAAATCGAAACTACAACCTATCGCATGCTTGTTCACCTGATCTCGACTGTCCTCATAGTATTTTTAATAGTTATTAATTTTATATTAAGCTTGGCACCGATTTCAAAATAAAAAAAAAAATTCTTACTTTATGTTAAGAAAATTATTTTTTTACTTTTTATTTTATTGTTTAAAATCATTTTTTTGTTGAAAGATAATATATTTAACAATTTTTAAGCGATAAGTAGGTAGTGGTTGTCCTATATAAAACTTTAATTTTAATAATCCTATCCAGATCTTGACAAATAAAAAAAGAATTATCCAAATCGATTCAGGCGTCTTCTAATAATCGGTGAACATATATTAAAAAAAAAACTTCGACTCTCCTCCTACTCTTTTTTTAAAGTCCGTTAAAAATGGGAGATACAGTCTAACCGATCACAAAACGTCACATTTTAATGTAAAATATTGGCAGTGTCAGTGCTCTATAATTTCTTAGTATAAAATGTGTTGCTAGTATAAAATAATGTACTTTTTGGGTGTTTTACGTCTTAATAATTTAATTAAATATTATTTAAAAAAAAAGAAAATAATTTAAGGCATTTATAATTCCATAGTACGGTTACAGTACTACCAGAACATTACTTCTATAGTATATTTTTTTATAAAATATATTAAGTCTAGTCTATTTCAGTATAAAAAATAGGGTTAGTCGTCTTCGATCTAGGTGGAGGTATATTTTTTTGTAATAGATATCGTTTTTGAAAATTCCTAAGCTAATATAAAGCTATACAACGAAGAGAAATTAATTTATTAGCCTTGTTAATAATAAATAATGTTTATAATAAGACCAGGAGATAATATGGAATTATCATTATATTTATATTATTGTAGTTAATTGCCATCCTCTCTCAGGACCAGGACATTCGTACATAATATATAGGTGGAAAAAACCAAATTGAGGTCGTCGTTGCGCAGCGGCACGAGCGTGTGACTGTAATGCGACGGTTGTGGATTCGATCCCCACTCGAGGAAGTGAAATATTTATTTACGTTTATATTTCCATTTCTTCGCTCTAGTGTCGAGTCGAGTCTACGTGCGAGATACACCAAGAAGGTGTTATTTTAATAGAATAAAAAAATAACAAAAACAATTATAATTGATATATTTTTTTAATTAACAATTAACCTATTAATGCCGAATATTGCTTTCGCATCCGCAGCACCTGAACGAATGTCTTCAGCTTTTGTATTAAGGAAGTTGTCGAGCCCATCCTGAACACCTTTAAGTATCCATTTTATAGCGTTATATTTATAAATTTTTTTATCGAACGCGTAGTACTGCACGTACGTTCCATCTGGTGCGTAAGCACTTGGTTTCAAAATTAATTTCATTTTATGGATTATGCGTTCGCTTGTACCATTGGCAAAGAGCATGTAAGTATCTGTATCAGATACAAGTATTACTCCATTTAGTAAGTTGTAAGGAGGTCTCACCAATTGCACATATGATGGATTTGTGGGAAGACCCTTGATTTTTTTTACACCTTCAGCAGAGCGAACATAAGCTACTTTATCTTCAGATAAGAAATAAAGATTGTCGGCGAAGTCGAGAGCGATTTGATTGGCGTTCACAATGTCTTCCAATTTTTCCTTTTTGTAACCATTCTCTGACACTTTGTAAACAACGTGGTCGTCTGACAAAATGTAAATATTATCACCAGACTTTTCTTTAGCAATACCAATGACACTGTTGTCAACAGATCCATATTTTTCAGCCGAATCGGCTTTTTGATTATATATATAAATACCGTCACTAGCTCCGAAGAAAATTTGTTTTCTGGAATCTGCGGAAGCGGCGGCATCTCTACCATTTTCTAGAATTTTCTTTGCTTTTCCCTTTTTTAGTGAATACAAACCTTTGTAGATGCGATTGCCTTTGTTGTCTACGTCAGCTTCTACGAAGAAAATAGGCACTTCCTTGTTTAAAATAGTCTCTGGTTCATCAAAGTGGATAGAACTTAATGGTACAATGATTTTAACAATATCATGTTCACCACTATATTTAATTGAAAACCAATCAGGAATTTTATCCTGGGTGGGAGCGGCGACACAAGCGCCTACCAGTAGAACGGAAATTAAACTTGTAATCGTCTCCATTCTGGAGTCTGAAATAAATAAAATTTAAGAATATGTTTATTTTTTTTCATTTTCACAACCGTCTCTCATCATCATGAATCATTACTTAAGGAAAGTTGATTAATTCATATAAAAGACGCTGTTGCTCTTCGCCTGACTTTTAGAAATTTAATAAAATCATACCTATATTTAAATCGAGTAATAAATCTGATTCCATCGATTTTAAACCTACTTACGTATACCAGTTGAGGCTGTCGTGGCGCAGCGGCACGTGGGTGTGACCTTAACGCGACGGTTGTGGGTTCGATCCCCACTCGAGGGAGTGAAATATTTATTTACGTTTATATTTCCGTTTCTTCGCTTTGGTGTCGAGGCAAAGTGCGGCGTTGAGTTCTGCCACTCAGCACGCAATGCCTCCAGGTTTCATTACAAAGTGGGGAACGGAGTGTCTCTCCCTCTGCCTACCTTGCTGTGTGCGAAATACAGCGTGAAGCTGATTTATTTTTAAGTACGAGTATATTACATTTAGTAAACATTTTTGAGAGAATTATTTTAAATCAAATGCTACTGCATTTTGATGCACATCATTCTATGCATGATAAAAAATATGGCTTACTAAGATGGCAGGATGTTCTGAGACTCGTCTTGGTCATGAACCTATACTAATACAGGATAAGAGGACGTGCACTCAACCTGACCTCTTGACAGATGAGGTAGTATTGTTTGCTGATGAAGCAGCATTAAATTTTAAAATTAAAATCATCAAAATATATATGACGATGTAAACAATGCTCTCTCCAAAGTAGTACATTGGTTTACTGTTAACAACTTATATACTTATAATACAGTAAAATTCTTAAAGTAACTTTAGTAGATAAAAATCAAAATTCCCAATAATAAATTGGGCTTATTATTATAGTACTTGAAGTGGAAACGGTTCGCCTTATTTACATTCATAGTATTCTGTCCTACGGCATTCTACATTGAGGCACTGTAGCCGGTATTTAATCAAATTTTATTTGACAGAAGCGTAGAAACTTAGGTCCTAAAGATTCGTTAACGCAAAAATTAAAAAATATTTATATTAATATTAAAACTTGCATCTCGATAATTTTTTGAAAATATTATGTATGTATGTTATGAAAAATATTAATAATTTTAACAAAATTGGTGAATGGAAATACTGCCTGCATGATCGCCTACTAATTAATTGAAAATAACTAATAAATTATGTTGAATTCATTAATAGGTAAGTCGGAAACCTAACGTAACCTATGCTCGTTTTATTATATCCATATTTAAATCATTATGATGAAAAGGAATGAAATAGAAAATGAAAACTGAAACTGAAATAAAGTATAAAATGATTAAGAAAATAGGAGACACGAGCAGTCAACTTACCTGATGAACTTACTTGGTAAAGTGGAGCAGACCGATAAATGTGTGCTACTTTTAGAGTATATATAGGAAGAGAAACACAAGCTTTTATTAAAAACAATCATTATCGCTACATTATTTATTATTTTATTTACTTATTATTGATTAACTTGTATTTCTCCATTAAGTATTTATCTGTGTCACGACTGAAAAAATTGTAAAATTTATTTAATGATTGATTAGTATTGATTTTTGCTATAGACATGTAAGAGCATATAATTCGTAAGAGAGCTATTGAACAGTCTATCGACGTCGACTGTTAAAAGCCTCACTTACTAAATGTTAAGTTTTCTTTAACTTTCTTCTTTCAATTCTGTGTCCATTGTATAGCAGGGTGCCCTATTACGCGGTCTTCACTATAATACCATGAGTTGGACGTAATCCGGGTGACGTGTGATATTGAAACATATTTTTGGATGAACATGATGCAGAGAATTATGATAATACCATAAAGACATTGTACAACAATCTAAAGAAAACGTTTTAATTCATGTATTAAACAACAATAAAATTAAGCTAAATGGTGCTGTTGACCATTTAGTCAAAATAATTATTAATTTATGTATCTTACAATGAATCTGATAAATTCTTCGATAATTCTATAAAACTCCACTTTGTATTCCAATTTATTGACTCTATCATTAAAAGTTCAATTTAAACTACCGTGCCTGTGCTGTGTATACAATGCCATTATAAGTAATTTAAATATACTCAATAAACATAAAAAAATCTAATAAATGTTAAGTAATATTAATTTTAATGTAAGCTGAATTGGTTTATAAAAAGTAAAATTAATTTGGGAGAATAAAAAAAGAAATTTATTCTTAGACAGACCTATGTATGTATGTATGTATAACCATATTATTGGATTATATATTATGTTTTTAATAAATTACTGAATTCCTAATTTAAATTAAAACAAACATATGAATAAAAAATGATTTATTAATTAATAATTAACGAACACTGCTTTTGCATCTGCAGCAGCTGAAGGGATGTCTCCAGCTTTCGCACTAAGGAAGTTGTCGAGCCCAGCCTGATAACCTTTAAGTATCCATTTTAAAGCGTCGTATTTGTAAAGTTTTTTATCGTACGCGTAGTATTGCATATACGCTCCATCTAGCGCGTAAGCACTTGGTTTCGCATCAGATTTAAATTCGTAACTGCTGCGTTCGCTTGTACCGTTGGCATAGAGCATGTAAACAACCGTATCAGATAAAAATAGTACACCATTTAGTACGCTATAGGGAGGTCTCATCAATTCCACATAGGATGGATTTGCGGGAAGACCTTTGATTTTTTTCACACCTTCAGCAGAGCGAACATAAGGTACTTTATCATCAGAGAAGAAGTAAAGATTGTCGGAGAAGTCGAGGACGATTTGTTTGGCGTTCACAATGTCTTCCAATTTTTCTTTTTTGTTACCATTCTCTGAAATCTTGTATACAACGTGGTCGTCTGACAAAATGTAAATAGCATCACCAGACTTTTCTTTAGCAATACTGATGATGTTGTCTTTAACAGATCCATATTTTTCAGCAGAATTGCCTTTTTGATTGTATTTATAAATACCGTCACTAGCTCCGAAGAAAACTTGTTTGCTGAGATCTGCAGAAGCAACGCCGTCTCTACCATTTTCTAGAATTTTCTTTGCTTTTCCATCTTTAAGTGAGTACAAACCTTTGTAGACGCGATCGCCTTTCTTGTCTACGTCAGCTTCTACGAAGAAAATAGGCATATCCACTTCCTTGTTTGAAATAGACTCGGATTCATCAAAGTGAATAGAACTTAATGGTACAATGATTTTCACAATATCATGTTCGCCACTATATTTAATCCAATCATTTAATGAGTCCTGGGCGGGCGCGGCGACACAAGCGCCTACCAGCAAAATGGAAATTAAACTTGTTACCTTTATCATTGTGGTTTCTGAAATAAAAAAAAATAAATAAATTGAAGAATGTTGAGTATGTGTGAGTGTTGAGTTTCTGTATTAAACAGCTATTATAGATTTTGACGTGAATTTAAATAATAAAAATAAAATGACAAATTTTTTAATCTTTTTTTTATTTTAAAATATTTAAAACGAAAATAATATTAAGTGTTCTATTAAAAAATATCACAAGTTCTAAATTAATTATACACAAAAAAAATTGTACACCTTTATGAAAAAACTGTATGTGAAAGGAAAATTTTAGCATATGACCAAGAGCCACCCCAATTTTTTACTAAATAAGAAAGATTTCATTGAACTAGTGAAACCTTGATAAATTCGACTGAAAACGGGAAACGAAGTAATTTAACACTAGGTTCCCTCTGCCTATAAAAAATAAAAATAAATGAATTAAAAAAAAATTGGGAGATTCGTGAGTTCAACTTACCCTTTCTTAGTTGATGAAGCGTAGGAGACTGATACATGTGACGGTTACTTTTAGAGTATATATAGGAAGAGAAATGCAAGCATAAAGATATTGAAGATATTATCACTACATAATTTATTCTCGAACTTGGGAAAGTTCTGGGAAGTGTAATATCTACTTCGATTGGGTATTTTGCGGGAACTTAAACCTTTAGATAAAAATTTATTTATATTTAATCGCTAGCGACTCGCTCATGGTTTCACCCAATAATTGTATTACATAATTAGTTATTTTCTCTATTGAGTTACTTTCGTGATTTAATAACATTAACGTTTTAAAGTCAGCATCCATTTATTGATAGATAAAGTATCAGCCAATTGAATAAAGTCCTCAAATTTGACCCATTTCTGGAAGAAGAGGTTATCAAGTCGACTGTTTTTTATGTGTTACTTTAGAACTTTCGACTGGGTGAACCATTTTGATGATACTTTTTTATTTGAATGCTGGTGCTTCTCACGTGGTCCAATTTTAATTTGCTCCAGTCCTATCAAGTCCATCCATAAGAAAATCATATAAGTTTAAAATTTACATTAATTATGTGCGCGACAAATGGACCAAGTAACTGAATATCACACCAACTGATTTTGGTGCCCTGTTTTTTCGAAAGGACGTACTTTAGAGATAATTTATCACTATCATCATATTAAATCGAACCAACAACCTTTCACGCTCACAGGCGCACATATGTACCTCTGCGCCACGACTGACCTTTTAAATTAAGTAATTTCTGGTCACTACAATTTTTCGAAGTTATTGTTAAAGAAAATCTAAAATAGTTTTTTTATAAATAATAATTTACAGTAGTTAGATCATACAAGTGGCCTACTAGTGTAGCTGAGGAAAATATTAC
The DNA here is from genome assembly GCA_036379175.1 of Heliconius cydno galanthus. Classification (NCBI taxonomy): domain Eukaryota; kingdom Metazoa; phylum Arthropoda; class Insecta; order Lepidoptera; family Nymphalidae; genus Heliconius; species Heliconius cydno. The sequence continues at coordinate 596,433 of JAKRZM010001012.1, read as the reverse complement.
GCCGACAGACACTACAGTCAGTTTGTTTTTTCCGGTCTTCTAGCCGTATTCGATTATTCCAGTAAAACTAAAAGGGTTTAGCAGCATAAAAATGGGATAGCTCCTTCAGGTTCTAATTAATTGGTTTTAATATTCTTTTATTGCTTTTTATCGAAAATAGCAACAAATTATTTTTTTGCTTCGTCGTGGCGCAGTGGCAAAAGGGTGTGACTGTAACGCGACGGTTGTGGGTTCGATCCCCACTCGAGGAAGTGAAATATTTCTTTACGTTTATGTTTTCATTTCTTCGCTTTGGTGTCGAGGCAAAGGGCGACGTTGTGTTCTGCCATTCAACACGCAATGCCTCCAGAATTCGGCAGAAAGTGGGGTGCGGAGTGTCTTAACACTAGGTTCCCTCTGCCTACTCTTAACGTTAAAGTTTATTTTCTCGGTATCTATTGGCGTGGCTGTGGCGTAGGAACAAACCGTCCCTAGTAACCGTAGATAGTCATTTGTCACCGTCGTCACAACCGACTATGGTTAATAGGATAAATGAGTAATGACCACTACAAACTACAGTATGGTGTAGGACAAAGGGGGCTTACGTACTAATATATGTATATTGACAAATCTAAAGTGAGCTGTTAATTGATGGCATTTCTATTATCAATCTGATGCTCATGACTGAGATAGTCAAATAATTTTATTCAAAATAAGAAGACACGTGCTTCAATTTGGAACGTCAAATACTTTATTTACTACCAGTTTACTAAATTTAGTGCTTCAGACCTGAGAAGAACCAGCGCAAGAAACTCACCGAGATTTTTTTAAAATCAATTTTATACAATACACATTTAACTGAGGCCAGTCGTGACGCTGGGGTACAAAGTGTACTGCAAAATCGACTGGTTGTGGGTTCAATCCCCACTTGAGGAAATGAAATATTTAATTAAATTTATATTTTCATTTCTTCGCTTTGTTGAGTTCCGCCGCTTAACACGCAACGCCTTCAGAATTCGGCGGAAAGTGGGGAACGGAGTGTCTTACCACGAGACTTTATTAGACTAAAACATTCAGACTTTACTAATCCAAGTGGAAGTACGTCTGAGTAGCGTTTGAAGCTTTAATTATTTCACTTTAATGCAAAAATAATTTCTCAATATTCATAAAAAAATAGAGACCGTAGCGGTGTGGTACATTGTGTATCTTAAGAGGTTAATGGGTCCACCTATTAATACTTTGCGCACGATGGAATGAATAAATTTCATGAAATAAAATAATATGAGGTTTTAAGTTCTGCCAATTAACATATTTTTTTCGAATTCAGGCAGAAAATAGAGAACGGGGTGTCTTGATACTAGGTTCTCTCTACCTACTCTATCTCTCTATGCGGAATTAAACGTTATAATGTAAACATGAATTAAGTAGCTCTATATGAAGAGATGTTAGAAAATAAGTTGAGACTCTTTGTGATACATGCTCTCAGGTGGGCTGTCGTGCCTCGTATCCACAATACCGTATTCTTAAAATATCAACTAAGTCCTATTTCCTTCCTTTTATTTTTACATGTACACTCGAGCTGACAAAGCCGATTTTAATGAAAGCAATTTGGATTGCACCTAACTTAAATAAAAAAGAATCATCTTGATATAGTTCTCTCACGACGGTTAATCCTAATTAACAATTGGGCTTGCTTTTTTCTTTTTTGAAAACAAAAAAGACCCAATTTAATAAAATAATTCTATGAATTAACTCTTTCAGCAAATTAATAAAATTAAATTAGTTAAGTCATTTCTGAGATTAGCGTGAACAAGCACACAAACAGACAAAAAATATTGTTTTGGATTCTATTCCAATGTTTAATAAACTCAATAACAATTTTTCTTATACAGAGTGGAAGAGGCAGCGCTTCTTTTATTGAAACTNTAAATCATTGGATAATCAAAGGGAAGTATACAGCGCCCTCTCACAGATGCTGTGCATCGTCTCTCCACAATAATACAAGTTTTATTGTTATGTAAAACTTGTACTATTTTGTTGTGCATAATGCCTTATGACATCAGTTTCGTAACAAACATTATCAGTATTGTTACTTAACAGTTACGTTACAAATTCGAAAATGTCCACTTTTCTGATTATGACCCTATAATGTTAACATGAATTAAGTAGCTCTATATAAAGAGATGTTAGAAAATAAGTTGAGACTCTTTGTGATACATTCTCTCAGGTGGGCTGTCGTGCCTCGTATCCACAATACCGTATTCTTAACATATCAACTAAGTCCTATTTTCTTCCTGTTATTTTTACATTAAAACTCGAGGAATGCGTGGATATCCAATTTTCAAAATCTTTTGACAAAACCGATTTTAATGAAAGCAATGTGGATTGCACCTTAAATAAAAAAGGATCATCTTGATATAGTTCGCTCACGACGGTTAATCCTAATTAACAATTGGGCTTGCTTTTTTCTTCTTTGTAAACAAAAAAGAGCCAATTTAATAAAATAATTGTGTAAATTAACTCTTTCAGCAAGTAGCAATTTTGAGGAATAAAATGTTTTAAAACGATATAACTTTTTTATGTATTAACCGATTGTAATAACACTAAATATTAAATAAAGCTTTTCAGAATCCAATTGCGAAAACTGCAATTAAATTAGTTGTCATTTCTGAGATGAGCGTGAACAAGCACACAAACAGACAAAACATATTGTTTTGGATTCTATTCCAACTCAATAACAATTTTTCTTATATATTTTTCCGATTTTACTATAAGTATAGATATCCTATGATTGAACCATACTTTTTGTTATAACATTTTTTAATGTTTTCAATAACTACCTGAATTCCTGACGAAAAAAAAAACCAATTTTACATTTTAAATAATTTATTAATTAACTATTACCCTGTTCATGCCGAATATTGTTTTTGCATTTGCAGCACCTGAACGAATGTCTTCAGCTTTTGCACTAAGGAAGTTGTGGAGTCCAAACTTAAGACCTTCAACTATCCATTTTAAAGCTTTATATTTATAAAGTTTTTTATCATACGCGTAGTATTGCACGTACTCTCCATCTGGCGCGTAAGCACTTGGTCTCACAAGAGATTTAATTTTGTAACTGCTGCGTTCGCTTGTACCGTTCGCATAGAGCATGTAAAATTCCGTATCAGATGCAAATAGTGCACCGTTTAATAAAGTATATGAAGGTCTTATAAATTCCACCTTTGATGAATTTGCGGGAAGACTCTCAATTTTTTTCATACCTTCAGCAGACCGAACATAAGGTACGTTATCATCAGATATGAAATAAAGATTGTCGGCGAAGTCGAGAATGATTTGTTTGGCGTTCATAATGTCTTCCAATTTTTCCTTTTTGTTACCATTCTCTGAAACCTTGTATACAACGTGGTCGTCTGTCAAAATGTAAATAATATCACCAGACTTTTCTTTAACAATACCGATTACGCTGTCGTCAACTGATCCATATTTCTCAGCTGAATCGTCCTTTTGATTGTATTTGTAAATACCGTCACTAGCTCCGAAGAAAACTTGTTTGCTGAGATCTGCAGAAGCGGCGGCGTCTCTACCATTTTCTAGAACTTTCTTTGCGTTTCCATCTTTAAGCGAGTACAAACCTTTGTAGACGCAATCACCTTTCTTGTCTACGTCAGCTTGTACGAAGAAAATAGGCATGTCCACTTCCTTGTTTGAGATAGACTCGGGTTCATCAAAGTGAACAGAACTCAATGGTACAATAATTTTCACAATATCATGTTCTCCACTATATTCCATAGAAAGCCAATCATATAATGGGTCCGGAGCGTGAGAGGCAACACAAGTACCTACCAGCACAATGGAAATTAAACTTGTTACCGTCTTCATTCTGATGTCTGAAATAAAAAAAACAAATTTAAGTAAATATATATTTTAGGTGTTTTTTATCTTGAGGTAGTTTATTGTAATTATAAGAAATTATCTTTTACAAACGATGCTGCCCGGTGCGGCTTAGGGGACTTGATGCCCCTTTCCGATGATGAGTTCTAAAAAAAAAAACAAAGTGACCGTCGACTTTGATGCCTCTTTCCTTTTGATGCCCAGTGCGGATTAGAGGACCTGATGCCCTTTAAAATGATCTAAGGTCTAAAAAAACAAAGAAAAACAAACTAATCGTCGACTTTATGCCCCTTTTCCTTTTGATGCCCGGTGCGACCGCACCGCTCGCACCCCCCTAGCTACGCCACTGGACCCAGACGCGGGTACGCCTGCTTGAACTATAAGAATATTTTCACGTCGGTCATACTCATACAATGCCACCCGAAGGCTAGGCCATTTCGAATCAGTGACATCTCCTTAATGATTTATTAGAATGTTATACAGTAAACTATAATTTCAATCTAGATGAAATGCTAAAAGTGACTATTATATTTATTTTCATAAGGATGAATATCAAAATGTCGCGGTAACGGTTGCGTAGCGACGCGATGGTAGTTATTAAGATGGCAGAATAAATTGCATGTCAAATTAGAAAGTACTTTAAAATATATTAGTATATATGTATAATGTAATGTTATATAGCCTATAGCACTTCTAAAGAATGCAGCTTTCATACAAAACAAAAACTAAGTAAGTTATTAATATAAAAAATTAAAAATGGCGCAACAGACATTATAAATATAATTTGTCGGAAAAATAAAAGTTAATTTTATGCATACATGCCTTAAAAAAATAAACAATTTACTCTTACTTACTTGATGAACTGTACCAGACTGGTAAACATAACGATTACTTTGAGAGTAAATATGGGAAGAGAAACGCGACGTTTTATTGAAAAAAAAATAATAATTATCACTACTTAATTGACTACTTAATTTATTATTTGCTTGTTATTGATTCACGTGAAATTTTATTGAGAATTTTTTTTTATATTGTATTAGGTTTTTATAGACTTAGATTTTATAGATTTTTAACTACTAAAACTGCTGTTTCATTTAGAAAGGTGCTGACAAAAACACTGTATAAGGCTATTATTTTTTGAGATTTAACGAATGTGATGATGTGTTTATAGTTTTAATAATCATGTAAAATATAAATAAATAAATAAGTTTTCTAATAAAACTCCCTCTGGCAAAATGATAATTCTAATTATCTTTGGGTAATTGAAATTTGTTGTCTCAGTACAGAGGTACTAACAACATAATAAATAAGTTGTAACAAGCGTATAAGAATTTCGACGTAGTTTGATAAGGAAGTATTGCTTAGTGGTCAGAGCGGACATGGGCGGTTTCCAAGAGGGCTGCAATCCTGCTACATTCAACATGCATTTTCATTCACATGAAATTTGTTTTCGCTCTAGTCTTTCAAAGGTATCGTTAAAACTTAGTTTTCTAAAATGTTTCTTTATAAGTGATGATTTACAATAGTTATATCGAACTAGGGGCCTATTAGTGAGCCGATCCGCGAAAAAAATCACGAACGAAGGAATAGTGCTATTGGTTAGAAAACCTCTGATGTTCCAGGTTCCCTCCGCATTTGCTGTTATGTGCGGGGTACAGCATGAAGCTAAAAAAGGTACTAAAAGATGGATAGGTACTTTGTACCAATTTATTTATTTTTCATTATATTTGTACAAACGAATATTTTTTTAAAGAAATTTGAACCATAAAATAAATAATACCACAATAATAATGGCTTAATTCATTTTATTAAACAATGAGATTATTTAGTGTCGGATATTTACTTTTGATTTTGATGAAAGGGATTTAATGTCATCAGCTTTATCACTTAGGTAGTCGTTAAGTGCATCGAGGGAAGATCCAACGATGAGTGCTAAAATATTATATTCATAAATTTTCTTATCATGGGCATAGTACTGTATAAACGCTGCCTCTGGAGCATATGCACTTGGTCTAGCATCAGCTTTAATTTGTAAGCCACTGCGTTCGTTTGTACCATTAGCGTAAATTAAATAAATGTCCTCATCAGATACAAATAGTACTCCACCATCTTCTAAAATTATTGGAGGCCTCACCAACTCTACATATGATGGATTTTCGGGAAGACCCTCAATTTTTTTTACGCCATCAGCAGAACGCACGTGTGGCACTTTGTCGTCGGACAAGAAATACAGGTTGTCGGAGAAGTCGAGAACGATCTGTTTTGCATTTACAACGTCCTCCAATTTTTCTTTTTTGGTACCATTTTCTGAGACCTTGTATACAATGTGGTCGTCGGTCAAAATGTACATAATATCACCAGCTTTTTCTTTCGCGATTCCAACAATGCTGTCATCAACAGATCCATATTTTACAGCTGAATCATCGTTTTTATTATATACATAAATACCGTCACTAGCGCCAAAGAAGACTGATTTGCTGCTATCTTCGGAAGCGGCGGCGTCTCTACCATTTTCTAGCACTTTTTTTACGTTTCCATTTTTAAGTGAGTACAAGCCTTTGTAGACGCGATCGCCTTTGTCGTCGACATCAGCTTCTACAAAGAAAATAATAACATCCACTTCCTCGCTTGAATCGGACTCGGATGAATCGGATACGTAAATGTTCAAGGCGTTCAAAGGTACCATTATCTTAACAATATCATGTTCGCTGCTGTATTTAACAAATTCTTTTCTGTAAAAATCCTTTGTTACAACTAAATTATCGTCATCTTTAGAGGCGGGAGCGGCGATGCAAGCTCCTACCAGTAAAATAGCAATTAAACTCGTTATCATCTTCATTCTGGCGTCTGAAATAAAAGAATTGAAAAAATGTATTAAATATTATACCTATATGTACATTGATAAGCCTAAATACTGCTGCATAACTGTAAGTATAGACAGTGGTCAACAGGTCAGAGTAAGGTAACGTAATTTTAAATATTAGTAGATTGCTTGCTCCACAAGTCAAATGTTACCATTTAGATAAGTGACAATGATATAATATATAAAACAACCAATGCAAGATAATATATTCAATAAAATGTTAATATTAATTTATTTTATAAGTATACTTTATTATACTTATTAAGGCGAGTCGTGGCTCAGGGGCGTAACGCGACAGGCAGTGTTGTTCGACTTCCACTCGAGGAAATAAAATATTTTATATTTTTATTTCTTCGTTGTGGTATCGGGGCAAAGTGTGGCGTTGAGTTCCGCCATTCAATACGTAATGCCTTCAGGGTTGCGCGGAAATTGGGGAAAAGATACCCTTAACATTATACTCCCTTTGTCTACCCTGCTACATGCGGGACATGTATATATACGGGGATACGGCGTAAGGCTAAAAAAAGGTAAACGACATTGAATTACATAATCCAACAAATTGTAAATGAAACTATTTTAACCAGATTTAACATATTATTTTGAGTAATTTCATTTACTCTCTCTAGTAACGAGAGAGAACGCGGCGTTTAGTTACGTCACTTAACACTTTTGAAGCTAAAAAAATATGTTTCTTAGTAATAAACATATTTTTGTTTCCAGCTGCAATTATCTCCAGCACCGCATCGTTACTTAATAATTTATTGATAATCTATATATATAGTTATCACAAATTATACGTTGATATAATATCAGAGTAACACTTTTGTATTGACTTATTCTGCGTTAAACAAAACAAGTAAGAAATATTATTAAAAGCTTTTATTTAGCTTGCAATGTATGTATGTGGGTTCGGGTGAAATCTTTGAGCTCAATTTTGAAGTAGATATCTTCAACCGATTGAGCTGAAATTTTGTATGCACGTTTAGTTTGGATGACAATGCACGATAACATATGTGACGTCATTCTAAAACTAATATGGCGGACCATGCAAGATGGCGGAATTGTTATTTTTAATGTATTTCTACAATATGGATATCAAATGAAAGGGCCCGTTGAGAACAACTCGAAAAATAGTGTAAGGTCATTCTAAATTTAATATCCGTCATACCATCCAAGATAGCCGATTAGTTAATGTTCATGCACATCTGCAATACGGGCGTCAAATGAAAGGGCTTGCCGAGAATAATTAGAAAAATAATGTAACATCTAGTGTGAGAAACCTAACCAGTGGTAACTAAAAAGTAAAAATAAATTAAAAGCAAAAAATAATTTTTAGAAAAAGCTTTTATTTAAACGCTCTAAAAAGGAGAAAATAAAATTTGTCCTTTAAATTTTAACTATCAACTCATAACCTCATTGTACAATTACAATTTATATGATCATAAAAGCTTGAAGTATCTATATTTAAGGAATTAAATATACATATAAATTTTAATTAAATTTTATTTTAAATTATTTCGATCATTTGTTTTTTAAGCGAAAAATATTTTTTATAGAAATTTGTAATGAATTATGATAATGATATATTTTACTTAAAAAAAATATTAGAAATAATAGCTTTACGCTGTATGCCGCACGTAACAGAGGAAACCTGAGAACCTAAAGTTAAGAGTCTCCTTTCTACATTAAGACACTCCTTTCTCCACATTCCGCCGAATTCTGGAGGAATTGCATTTTGCCTAGCCGAGCTGTTGTGCTCCGTTAGGCAAAATGCATTTTTTGCCTAGCTGCCAGAGTGAGAAAAAGGAAAATATTATATATTACATTTCCTAGAGGTGGAATCGAACACCCAACCGTCGCGGTAATAGACACTCTTGTGCCATTGCGCCACTTAATAAAAAAAATATATACACTTAATAAAAAAATCGAAAATCAGCTAAAAGCAAAGTCCATTGATATGAAATTAAAATTGCAAAAGTTTACAACTTACCCGTCTGTGAGATTAAGCAGACTAACGCATTTCATGGTCAGTTTTAGATTATATACGAGTATAGAGATGAGAGATGCTAGTTGTTATTGATAACAATAATTATCGTTAATAACCTTTTCAATACAAAATTCTGTTTATATGATTACACTTGTGCACTATAAAATAAATTTCTAGAATATGTAAATAACTAATTAGATGTAAATCCTACCTAATTAAATGTATAAGATTTTTTAGGTTTGTATTGTATCCCACATCTATATGCGGCCTCTACTATTAGATCTCTACTATTAGAGTAGGCGGAAGAAATCTGGGAACCTAGTGTTAAAACACTTCGCTGCCATTAAGACACTTCTGTTCCCCACTTTCCGCCGAATTTTGGTGGCATTGGGGGCTGAGTATCTTGCCTCATTATCAGAGCTAGTGGTAGTGCTAGTGGGAATGGGACCCATAACCTGTCAGTTGCACGTTTGTGGGGTTGCGTCACGACTGGCCTCAGTATTGGACTACTTGGTGGTAACTTGTAACTTGTACACATTTATACTCGGTATCTAGTGGCGTGGCTGTGGGGTAGGAACACACCGTCCCTATTAATCATAATCGGTTGTCAACGTCGTCACAACCGAGTATGTAACCATATAGGGTAAATGAGTAATGACTACTAGAAACTACAGTATGGTGTAAGACAAAGGGGGCTTACGTACTAATATATGTATATTGACAAATCTAAAGTGAGCTGTTAATTGATGGCATTTCTATGATCAATCTGATGCTGATGACTGAGATAGTCAAATAATTTTATTCAAAACTAGCGGACGCGCGCAGCTTCGTCTGCTTATCTGTACCCTTTGGGATGAATAATAATAAACCATGAAACATGTATTCAATTAAATATTTTAAAGAGCAATTTTGAGGAATAAAATATTTTAAATCGATATAACTTTTTTATGAATGAACCGATTGATTGTATTGTTTGCAATGTGTTTTGTGGTTTTTTAGAATACATCTCCTAAGGGTGCAAATAAAAGGTCGAAAGTTTGTATGGAAAAATCTTTAAATCTCCACCGATTTTTTATATTTGAAATTTAGATTTTTAAAAATATTTAATTGAACACGTGTTTCATAGTTTATTAGAATTCACCCCTAAATTAGCAAGCGAAGCTGCGCGCGTCCGCTAGTATTTATAATAATCATGTAAAACACAAATAAATAAATAAGTTTTCTAATAAAACTCCCTGGCAAAATGATAATTCTAATTATCCTTGGGTAATTGAAATTTGTTGTCTCAGTACAGAGGTACTAAAAACATAAATAAGTTGTAACAAGCGTATCAGAATTTCGACGTAGCTTGATAAGAACGTATGGCTTAGTGGTCAGAGCGGACATGGGCGGTTTCCAAGAGGGTTTAAATCCTGCTACATTGAAGTTTTTATACATTTTCAAAAAACATATTTCAAAACAGTAGTTCCAAAAAATCACATGATATTTATTTTCGCTCTTGTCTTTCAAAGTTATCGTTAAAACTTAGTTTTCTAAAATGTTTTTTTTTAAAAGTGACGATTTACAGTAGTTATATCAAACTGAGGGCCTACTAGTGAGCCAATCCGCGAAGAAAATGAATATTTTTTTAAAGAAATTTGAACCATAAATTAAACAATAATAAAGACTTCATTTATTTTATTAAACAAAGAGATTGTTTAGTGTCGGATATTTACTTTTGATTTTGATGAAAGGGATTTAATGTCATCAGCTTTGTCACTTAAGTAGTCGTTAAGGGCATCGAGGGAAGATCCAAGGATGAGTGCTAAAATATTATATTCATAAATTTTCTTATCATGAGCATAGTACTGCATAAACGCTGCCTCTGGAGCATATGCACTTGGTCTAGCATCAGCTTTAATTTGTAAGCCACTGCGTTCGCTTGTACCATTAGCGTAAATTAAATAAATGTCCTCATCAGATACAAATAGTACACAATTTTCTAAAATTATTGGAGGCCTCACCAAGTCTACATATGATGGATTTTCGGGAAGACCTTCAACTTTTTTTACGCCATCAGCAGAACGCACGTGTGGCACTTTGTCTTCGGACATGAAATACAGGTTGTCGGAGAAGTCGAGAACGATCTGTTTTGCATTTACAACGTCCTCCAATTTTTCTTTTTTGGTACCATTTTCTGAGACCTTGTATACAATGTGGTCGTCGGTCAAAATGTACATAATATCACCAGCTTTTTCTTTCGCGATTCCAACAATGCTGTCATCAACAGATCCATATTTTACAGCTGAATCATCGTTTTTATTATATACATAAATACCGTCACTAGCGCCAAAGAAGACTGATTTGCTGCTATCTTCGGAAGCGGCGGCGTCTCTACCATTTTCTAGCACTTTTTTTACGTTTCCATTTTTAAGTGAGTACAAGCCTTTGTAGACGCGATCGCCTTTGTCGTCGACATCAGCTTCTACAAAGAAAATAATAACATCCACTTCCTCGCTTGAATCGGACTCGGATGAATCGGATTCGTCAAAGTTCACAGCGTTCAAAGGTATCATTATCTTAACAATATCATGTTCGCTGCTATATTTAACAAATTCTTTTATGTAAAAATCTTTTGTTACAACTAAATCATCGTCATCTTTAGAGGCGGGAGCGGCGATGCAAGCTCCTACCAGCAAAATAGCAATTAAACTCGTTATCATCTTCATTCTGGCGTCTGAAATAGAAGAATTGAAAAAATGTATTAAATATTATACATATATATTACATGTATTACATTGATAAGCATAAATAGTGCTTTCATAAATGTGAACATAAAATAATAAGTTATTTATTTAACATTGTATTAAAGACAGTGGTCAACAGTTGAGAGTCACCTAGGCGATTAGTAAGTTTAGATAAGTGACAATGATATAATATAAAACAACCAATGCAAGATAATATATTCAATAAAATGTTAATATTAATTAATTTTATAAGTATATTTTATTATACTTATTGAGGCTAGTCGTGGCTCAGGGGCGTATGTGTGTGACTATAAACGCGACAGGCAGTGTTGTTCGACTTCCACTCGAGGAAATAAAATATTTTATATATTTATTTCTTCGTTGTGATATCGGGGCAAAGTGTGGCGTTGAGTTCCGCCATTCAATACGTAATGCCTTCAGGGTTGCGCGGAAATTGGGGAAAAGATACCCTTAACATTATACTCCCTTTGTCTACCCTGCTACATGCTGGACATATAGCGATACGGCGCAAATTGTAAATGAAACTATTTTAACCAGATTTAACATATTATTTTGAGTAATTTCATTTACTCTCTCTGGTAACGAGACAGAACGCGGTGTTGAGTTACGTCACTTAAAAAACAATGTCTCCAGAATTCACACTAGGTATCCAGGTTCCCTCTGTCGATCCTGCTGTGTGATGGCTACAGTTTGAAGCTAAAAAAATATTTTTCTTACTAATAAACACATTTTTGTTTCCAACTGGAATTATCTCCAGCATCGCATCATTACTAAATAATATATTAATAATCTATATAGAGAATATACTTTTATTAAATTAGTGAATCAATTTTACATTTTTAAATATAATTTAAAAAATAATAATAATAAGAAAACCTATATATATTGTTATCACAAATTATACGTTGATATAATATCAGAGTAACAGTTTTGTATTGACTCATTCTGCGTTAACAAAACAAGTAAGAAATATTATAATAATAAGCAAAGATAATAACAATTAACTTTTGTCCCCCGATTATGATAATTATTACAGTTACTAACGTTATATAATAATTATAACTTTTAGTGTTTCACTTTTTTATTATCACAAGCTGAAATTAAAGTATCTATTAGTTAATGAATTAGATATACATATAAAATTTTAATTAAATTTTATTTTAAATTATTTCGATTATTTGTTTATTAAACGAAAAATATTTTTTATGGAAATTTCTTATGAATTATGATAAAGATTTAATATTTTACTTAAAAAAATAGCTTTACGCTGTATGTCGCACGTAACAGAGGACCTAAAGTTAAGTCTCCTTTCTACATTAAGACACTCCTTTCTCCACATTCCGCCGAATTCTGGAGGAAATGCATTTTGCCTAGCGGAGCACAACAGCGTTATTTGCCTAGTTGCCAGAGTGAGGAAAATGAAAATATTATATATTACATTTCCTCGAGGGGGAATCGAACACCCAATTGTCGCGGTAACAGACACTAAAAATCGACACACACAGCTAAAAGCAAAGTCCATTGATATGAAATTAAAATTGCAAAAGTTTACAACTTACCCGTCTGTGAGATTAAGCAGACTAACGCCTTTCATGGTCAGTGTTAGATTATATACGAGTGTAGAGATGAGAGATGCTAGTTGTTATTGATAACAATAATTATCGCTAATGGCCTTTTCAATACAAAATTCCGTTTATATGATTACACTTGTGAACTATAAAATATATTATGTTTCTAGAATATGTAAATAACTAATTAGATGTAAATCCTACCCAATTAAATGTATAAGATTTTTTTAGGTTTGTACTGTATCCCGCATCTATATGCGGTCTCTACTATTAGAGACACTTCGCTGCCATTAAGACACGTCTGTTCCCCACTTTCCGCCGAATTTTGGTGGCATTGGAGGCTGAGTGGCAGAAGTCACCGGCGCGCTTTGCCTCGTTACCAGAGCTAGTGGTAGTGTTAGTGGGAATCGGACCCATAACCTGTCAGTTGCAGGCTTGTGGTGTTGCGTCACGACTGGCCTCAGTATTGGACTATTTGGTGGTAAGTTGTAACTTGTACACATTTTGCGTTACATACAAATTATTTTAAAATAGCTTGAGCTAGCCTTAAAGAGTTAAATTCATTAGAAAAAGACTTCAAAAAGCTGACAAAAATATGATATGGCAACCCTATCAATAAACTAGGATGCAGTGTACTAATAATAGTAATATACATTAATAATGTAATAATTTATTCACGTGTAATTCAAATGATGAAACATAACAACAGAAATAGACTGGATGTATCTTGTAACAACGATTTAAGCCTTGAACTGTAGTCATTTACAGATTAGCGTAGGAAGAAGTACTGTACAAGAATATAGGCATAAACTGATGCTGATTTCTTTTCTGAAGATGGCTCACCCAACCAATCTTCTTTTTGAAAAGTTTAAAATGCGGATTGTATGAATAGATTTGAAATAGTGACGAACTGTCTTCTAGCGAACGTAAAGATAATATCAATTAATTTTAAAAATAAGCCAATTTAACTTGCCTCCAAAAAATATTAATGTACAACATTTATAAAGGACGATAATGTATTATAAACAAAATTTAAAAGGCAAAAATGTAAATCCCTACTCACTGTGACACCCTAAGAGCTTTAATATTTTTTTTAGAAAATAGGTCTATATAGTTCTATATTAAAAGCAAAGAGGGGAAAGCAGTTTTTAATATGGTTTCACGATGACATTTCATTTTATGCGTAGAATCCCACCAGTGCCTCCTCCCACCAGTGGATATGAATTCTAAATACTTTATTAGAAAACAAATTTTAATAATTTGAATGTGGCAGAATCTGAAAACGTATATTGAAAACCGTTCAAGCACTCTGACCAAATATATACGTGTACGTTCTTATCGGATTACGTCTAAATTCTTATATGCACGTTACATCCTTTTTACGTTGCTATCATTTCTTTCTCTCTGTAGGGAGAACTGGACCAGAATAGCTCCCACTTTGTAAAATTTTATTATTAGCGCTTTAATTGAAATTAAGCTTATTTTGGCAGAGTTCTCTTTGAGTCTTTCGTACAATTAAACTATGAAAATGAAATCTATCAACGGTTTCTTAATGTAATAATTACCTATATTTGCTTGATTCATGAGCATCAAGCAGCACGTAGAGAGAGAAGTAGTGATATTACAACGTCTATTTCTACAGATTGTTAGCAGTACTGACGATGGAGAAGGAAAGTCTGCGAATGGATTAGAGGCCGACTTTCAACCAGATAGATTGATTTGGAAAACGGGTGCAAGAACAGATGTAATGGTGAACGTGTAGGAGAGGCCTATATGTTGCCTTCAAAAGGTTGGTGGATGCAAGAAATATCTTTTGATTATGTATTTTTTATTAGAAAGTAACAATATTTTTTTATTTTAGTGCTTGAATTCTTCCTCTATCAGGTTGACTGACTTCTTTGAGAAATCATTTATAAAGCATATTTGGGTGTGCATACGTATGATTCTCGAAATTGAATATGCAAACAAAATCTACATGTGATCGGGTTAATAAAATAATACGTTATTGATATCACTCGTTCGCATATATGTGAATCACAAGTACTTGCCATTAAATACATCAGGCATTTGACCTGAATAATATTTTTAAGTGAAATACGTTTATCCAGTAGTGAAGTTACGGTATACAAAAAATGTTAATATTTTAAATTATTTTAGGAGGTTTGAAAATAATGAGGAAATAGGAAATATATTTTATTAATATAAAACACAACTTTAATGTACATTTACTTTAGATTTTTTAGAATAAGTTCGAATATCATCAGTTTTGTCACTGAGGAAATCGTTTAATTCGTCAAGGGCGTCAAGGGTAGGTTGAAGAATAATTGATAAAATGTTAAATTCATAAATCTTCTTATCATATCCATAGAATTGTACCAATGCTGCTTCTGGAGCGTAAGCAGTTGGCTTAGCATCAGGCTTCATTACGAAGTCAGCTGTCTCACTTGTACCATTACTGTAGATTAGGTATACAGTATTGTCTGACACAAATATTGCACTGTCATAAAATAAAACTGGAGCTCTCACTAAGGTAACGCTTGTTGGATTTTCCGGAAGACCCTCAATTTTTTTTACACCCTCAGCAGTGCGTACGTGTGGTACTTTATCATCAGAATAAAAGTAAAGGTTGTTAGTGTGATCTATAATAAGTTGTTTGGCATTTACAATATCCTCTAATTTCTCTTTCTTTGTTCCGCCTTCTGTAACTTTATATACTATATGATCCTCTGTCAAAATATACATAACATCACCAATTTTTTCATGGACAATGTTCATAATGCTGTCAGTTATGGTTCCGTATTTTTCAACCTTGTCTTCCTTTGTATCATATACGTAAATACCATCAGTGGCGCCAAGGTAGACCAATTTACTGTCATCCGCGGAAGCAGCGGCATCTCTACCGTTTTCTAGCAGTTTTTTTGCTTTTCCATCTTTAAGTGAGTACAAGCCTTTATAAACACGGTTGCCTTTGTCATCTACATCAGCTTCAACAAAGATTATATTGAGATGATCCATAGACTCGTCTGAGCCTGACTCGGTTGATGCGGATAAATCAAAGTTAACTGAGTTCAAAGGTACTACTATTTTGACTATATCATGTTCACTGGTATATTTAAGAAAATCTTTAACAAAAAATGCCTTAGTTACTTCTACAATATCGTCATTTTTATCAGAGGCGGGAGCGGCGAGGCAAGCTCCAACGAGCGTAATAGTTATGAGACTGATTATTTTCTTCATGTTGACTTCTGAAATATAAGAAACAGAATTTTTTATTTAAATTTAAAATCAAAATGATGTTTAATGTTGAATATATTTGTATTATAGTTCATAATGTTGTGGGTTCGATTCCCACATGGGGAATGAATTTCCTCGCCTCGGCAAAGCGTAGCGTTGATATCAGCCACTCAACACGCCATCCCTTGAGAATTCAGCGGGAGGTGGGAAATGGACGGGTCTTAATACTACTATGTTATATGGGGTAAAACTGAAAAAAGAATATAACAAATAATTTTATAAAATAACTATATAACAAAGAGGAAAATTCGAAACGTATATATAATCGATAGCGGATTTAGTCACGATTTTAATTGTGTAGGAAAATATAATTAAAATTTATAATATTGCAGTAAAAGTAAAAAATAGTTAAAAATTTCAAATAATATCACATCTATAATAAATATTTAAATTGTTAGACTTTCGAATAAGTAAATATTTACATTAATTTTTTTTAGAGTCGATCGTGGCACAATCTGTGTATAAAGGCGACGATTGTGAATTTGATCGTGAATGGGGAAAATAAAATATTTTTATTTCCCTTCTCGCAAGTAATTGTGGAAAGAATGATTTATTAGTAACTTGTGAATTCATCTGCTTTAGCCTAAAGCCAAGACGCTATATCTAAACGCTTTACGCTGTATCCCGCATATATGAGGGTTGGCAGAGATAATCTAGTGTTAAGGTACTACTCCGGTACCTAGGTATCGCCTTGTACAAGATTGAGAGTGAACCTCAACGCTGCGCCATGTCTTGTTACCCAAAGGAAGAAATAGAAATAATCATTTCCCCGGGTGGGAATCGGACCCACAGTCAGACCCTGTGCCCATCAGCCAAGACAGTCTCATCTAAATAATCTAAATTGAGAAAAGCTACCACTTACCGAATAATAATCTTCTGCGGACTGAAGGCGCTTTAATTAGCTTAAGATTATATATAGGGATGAGCGATGACACTGTGTTAGTGATAAGAAATCATTATCACAGTGACCTTTTCTATGATGCACTTACGTTTCTGTACATTTGTTGAACTATAAATTGTTATCTTTGTCTATTAATCTAACCTTGACATTAACGTAGCGCAGTTGATATGAGATATATTACTAATATAGTATTAACAAAACCAAAAATCACATTGATTATTATACTAGAATTAGGAACCCTAGAATGACAATGCAACACATTGAGTTCCCCCACTCAACACGCAAATGTTGTTGTGTTTTAACATTAGCTTTTGTTTGCTAATCCTGGTAAATCTATATATATGTATGTATAAGTAAATTTTAAGTCCCTGTCTGTGATTTCAAAATAACCATTTTTTTCAACACTTGAAATTGAGATACAAATAACAATTAAAGACGTAAATAATAATATAATAACAATAATAATCTATTTCACTTTGATATAATGACACCATACAGAATATACTTTTATTAAATTAGTGAATCAATTTTACATTTTTAAATATAAATTATTTTAAAAAAAACACCATACTTCATACTTTCGTCATACTTTTACGTATTTACGCATCTCATATATTGCGGGTCACACAAAAATGTTAATATACTTCTTTCATTTGCTTTTAATAAATGAAAGATAGTTGTCACCCACATCCTTTTTTTTAAGAAAAGAATTATCAATTAAAAACTTGCTTACACCAGAAAAATAATATTGAACCGAAAAAAGAGAATTTAGGAAATGAAAGAACAAAACAAATAAAGAACCAGGCCGCAAGTACATAATAAATAAATATAGCCCGAGTAATTTATTTCTATTTTAGTATATTATGTTATATAAACTACCGATACCTATAATTTATTATTCAATAAACATTACAAGCAAGTTCTAGAGTGTGCGTTTTATAATGTTTATCTAGTGTTTCTAAGTTGCCCTCTACTTGACCAAAGATNCACAGATTTAAAATTACGGTACCTACTAAAAAATCCTTGCTGTGTAAAACAATTGGAAAATCCTTATTGAAACTACGAAAATGCGGGTTGCATTAGGGTTTAATTAATTTTCACATTATATTAAGTGCTTTGCAAACATACATTATATGAATAATCCAGTAGTAAAAGCGGGCGAAGCCGCAAGGGGGTCGCTAGTAATTTTATAAAATAACTTAAGAGGAAAATTCGAAACGTATAACGCTATATAATCGATAGCGGATTTAGTCACGATTTTAACTGTGTAGGAAAATATAATTAAAATAAATAGTAAAAGTAAGCAGTAAGTGGAAGCTGTCACCTGACACGGTCATGAATATTTATAAAAAAATAGTTAAAAAATTCAAATAATATCACATCTATAATAAATATTTAAATTGTTAGACTTTCGAATAAGTAAATATTTACATTAATTTTTTTTAGAGTCGATCGTGGCACAATCTGTGTATAAAGGCGACATTGCGAAATTTGATCCTGAATGGGGAAAATAAAATATTTTTATTTCCCTACTCGCAAATAATCATAGAAAGAACGATTCATTAGTAACTTGTGAATTCATCTGCTTTAGTCCAAAGCCAAGACGCTATATCTAAACGTTTTACGCTGTATCCCTCATATGTGCGGGATACAGCGTTGGCAGAGATAATCTAGTGTTAAGGTACTACTCCGGTACCTAGGCATCGCCTTGTACAAGATTGAGAGTGAAACTCAACGCTGCGCCATGTTTTGTTACCCAAAGGAAGAAATATAAATAATCATTTCCCCGGGTGGGAATCGGACCCACAGTCAGACCCTGTGCCCATCAGCCAAGACAGTCATCTAAATAATCTAAATTGAGAAAAGCTACCACTTACCGAACAATAAGCTTCTGCGGACTAAAGGCGCTTTGATTAGCTTAAGATTATATATAGGGATGAGCGATGACACTGTGTTAGTGATAAGAAATCATTATCACAGTGACCTTTTCTATGATGCACTTACGTTGTTGTACATTTGTTGGACTATAAATTATTATCTTTGTCTATTAATCTAACCTTGACATTCACGTAGCGCAGTTGATATGAGTTATATTACTAATATAGTACTAACAAAACCAAAAATCACATTCATTATTATAAATATATTTGGTGACGCAGTGGAACTCTAGGATGACATTGAGTTCCCCCACTCAACACGCAAATGTTGTTGTGCTTTAACACTAGCCTTTGTTTGCCAATCCTGTTAAATATATGTATGTTTGATTAAAATTTAAGTCCCTGTCTGTGATTTCAAAATAACCATTTTTTTCAACACTTGAAATTGAGATACAAATAACAATTAAAGAATAATAATATAATAACAATAATAATCTAATTCACTTTGATATAATGACACCACGATCGATTATCATTATTAATGTCATACTTCATATTTACGCATCTCATATATTGCGGATCACACAAAAATGTTAATATACTTCTTTCATTTGCTTTTAATAAATGAAAGATAGTCGTCATCCACATCCTTTTTTTTAAGAAAAGAATTATCAATTAAAAACTTGCTTACACCAGAAAAATAATATTAAACCTAAAAAAGAGAATTTAGGAAATGAAAAAAAAAATGACAAAACAAATAAAGAAAGTAAACATTATTTTAGTAAAAATGACAACAGCACCCTAGCTGATTCATGTGAACTATCCCGGTTTTACCCTTTAAATTAAATACCAGGCCGCAAGTAAATAATACATAAATATAGCCCGAGTAATTTATTTCTATTTTAGTATATTATGTTATACAAACTACCGATATCTATAATTTATTATTCAATAAACATTACAAGCAAGTTCTACAGTGTGCGTTTTATAATGTTTATCTAGTGTTTCTAAGTTGCCCTCAACTTGACCAAAGATAGCTTAGAAGGCAGGTCTGAAGGTGAAATGTTATTTCTTCCTGGGATACGATTGCCTCCCGGATTTTGTTATTGTTATCTTGAATGCACAATAGACTTATCTATACTAATACTAGCGGACGCGCGCAGCTTCGCTTGCTTATTTAGGGGTGAATTCTAATAAAGCACAAAACGTGTTCATTCAAATATTTTTAAGAGACTATTTTTCAAATTTTATAATAATCGGTGGCGTTTTAAAGATTTTTCCATACAAACTTTCAACCCTTTTTTTGCACCCTTAGGAGAAGAATTCTAGAAAACCATGAAACATGTATTCAATTGAATACTTTTAAGAGTCTGAATTTTAAATTTTATAGAAATCAGTGCCGATTTAAAAAAAATTCCATACAATCTATCAACCCCTATTTCACCCCTTTAGGGTTAAAATTTTTCAAAATCCCTTCTTAGTGGATGTCCAGATTACGAAAGCAAACATCTGTCCAAATTCCACGTTTCTACGCACAG
>JAKRZM010001012.1:550486-574212 GCA_036379175.1 Heliconius cydno galanthus | reverse complement strand
GGTTCAAAGTTTGTATGGAAAAAAATTTAAATCGGCACCGATTTTTATAAAATTTGAAATTTAGATTTTTAAAAGTATTTAATTGAACACGTGTTTCATCGTTTTCTAGAATTCTCCCCCTAAGGGTGCAAATAAGGGGTTGAAAGTTTGTATGGAAAAATCTTTAAATGGCCACCGATTTTTATAAAATTTGAAACATAGACCCTTAAAAGTATTTAATTGAACACATGTTTCATAGTTTTCTAGAATTATCCTCCTAAGGGTCCAAATAAGCAGGCGAAGCTGCGCGCGCCCACTAGTCTTAAATATACGCGATTAATCCGATTATAATAGTTTCATTTAAAATGTTTAAAATATTTTTATTTGTAAAGATGAAGAACAGTATCAACACAATATGATTATTTCAGAACCAAGAGTATGAGTGATTTAAATAAATGTATAAATAAAAAGCATATTCAACTTAAAGTAAAAATTTATTTATAAATCAAATGCTCACAACATTATTAATATTATTTCAATATAAAATTCGTTTATTCACAATTCAATTAAGGCATCGTCATGGATTCAAAGTTCTTTTTTATTTACTAAAAACAAACTTAAAACTTATTTAGTAAAAATGTCAAGTGTCAGCCATTTTACATCTTGAGATTTTTACTTTGGTCCACAAATTTAATTAAAAATTAAAAAGAAATATATTTTTTTAGGAAAAACGATGATTCGGGCAATTATTTTTTCATCGCATCCCCCAAAATGTTTTATTAACTTAAACATAAAGAATAAAATAAAGGCAGTTAATTACATAGTATACGGTAAAGTATTGATATTTTTCATATTTTAATTTAATTCACACGTATATTTTGGCACGAATTGTTGTTTATTTAAAAAAAGTGCTATAAAAATATAATATACTTTATAATAAAAGTCGTGTAAATAATGTCAAAAATAGTTAAAATTCACACAAATGAAAACTATTGTCAAATTTTTGGTTTCGTCTTTCGGAACTTTTAATGAAATTTCAAAGCTTAGATTTAATTAAAGGTAAAAAAACACTAAATTTATAGAAATTTTTAAAAACACAGATGAACAAACAAATAAAATAAGAAATATTAATAAATATTATTATTAAATAATTATTGCCGTTTAATCCTATTTATTTATAAAATATAAGTAAAATATTTGAACACAAATTGCAAAAAAAATAAAAAATAACAATGAAATTATATAACACACAAATATATTTTTAGAGAATAGAGAAAATAAACTTTGAAAGTAAGAAAAGTAATTTATTGAAATTATCTATAATTATCTACTTTGAGTGGTTGAAACTGGTTTTTTCCAAGTGTCCAATCGTTTAATAAAGGCAAAAATTTGGATATTTAAAAAAAAATGCAAATAAAAAAAAACGAAACATTATTTAGATTTCAAACTAAATCGTACAACGAAACCAAAACAAAAAAAAATATGCAAATTAAAAAGGCAGTAATAACAACAAAAATAAAAAATCTCTACTAACAAAAAAAAAACAACCTAAAGAATTCTTTTTTCAAAAAAGAAAAAAACTACAATATTTTTTTATTAATAAAATAAAATGTCGCCGCCTACTTGGAGTGCACGAGGTTGAGGAACTCCTCCCTGGTCTTGGGGTCGTCGCGGAACACGCCCAGCATCGTCGACGTCACCGTCTTGCTGTTGATCTTCTGGACGCCTCTCATCACCATGCACATGTGACTGCAAAATGTATGGTTTTTGTCTTATTTTTTTTGTTTCACGCTGTACTAAGCATGTAACAGCATAGGCAGATTGAACTTAGTGTTAAGACACTGCGTTCTACACTTTCCGAATTTTTCGAGGCATTGCGTGTCGAGTGGTGGAACTCAACGCCGGGCTTTTGCTTAGTGGCTAGAGTGAAAATGTGAAAATATTAAGAAATAATAATTGATTCCTTCGAGTGCGTATATTCTGTATACAGTAGGGCAGGCAGAGGGAGCCTGCCCTACTGTATACAGCAGAGTAGGCAGAGGATACCTCGTGTTAACACACTCCGTTCCCCACTTTCCACCAAGTTCCCCACTTTGCGCTACAACAGGCCTCTAACTCTTAACTAAAAAACCACTAATAAGTCACTCACACTCCCTCAATGACGACGGCGACTCCGGCCGGTCGCACCGCCTGCGTCACCGCCACCGCTATTTGCTTGGTGAGTCTCTCCTGCACTTGGAGACGACGTGAGTAGATTTCTACGATCCTGTTAAATTATCAAACATTTATTATTAAACTTCTATAATACTATTTATTCATTGAGGGTGTGGATTCGAATCTCTCTTAGAGAGATATTATGTGTTTATTTTTACTTGCTCTAACAACAAGACAGAACATCGTTGCATTCTGCTAATAGACAAGGAATGTCTTTAAAATTGAGTGGTGCGGGGATAAGTGAAGGGAAGTGTCTTACGATTGGGTTCTGTCTAGGTTTTTGAATTTCAATTAAAAAAAATAAAATAAAGAAATATCATTCAATTATATTAAATTGAAAGAGATAAAGATATTTATTGACAATGAAACCTGAAGCCTCCAGATACAAAACAAAATAACTATAAGCTTAGTAAAAATATTTGTCTAATAAAGCAAGGCAAATTACAAATTCCTTAAATAATATATATTTTAATATTATATACCTATTACATAGATTAATTATTACCAAGTCCTTTCTAATTACTGTTACGAATATTTATAAAATCTAAAAAAAAAATCTTACCTCGCTAATTTGCTTAATCCAAGAATTTTTCCTTGAGGTAAGTATCCGATAGATACTTTCCCGTAGAAAGGTACAAGATGGTGCTCGCACATAGAGAACATTTCGATGTCTTTCACGACGACCATTTCGTCGGTGTCTTCGTCGAATATCGCGTTGTTCAGGACTTCTAAAATTTGGGAAAATATATTTTTAGTATACATTTGTAATTTTTATTTTCATTGTTTATTTGTATAGTTTGATGTCTTTTTTATGCTTCACGCTGTATCCGACATATAGCAGGGTAGGCAGAGGGAACCTGAGAACCTAGTGCTTAAACACTACGTTCCTATTAATAACGGACCGGAAGTCTTGTTTCCCGCTATCCACCTAATTCTGGAGAAATTCCGTGCGAACTCAACGCACTTTGCCTTATTACGAGAGCGAGGAAATGCGAATATTTAATTTCGTCAAGTGGGAATTTAAACATAATACCTATCGTGTTAATAGCCAGCCAGGTTCCAGTTAAAGCAATATATATATATAAAAATTCGTCACGTATATGCTATAATACTGGCTAAATTCCATTTGTAATAAGTAAAATCGTTGGGCAAAACAGGATTGTGCAAAAGAAAAGTATGGGTAAGAATCTCCACTCGAGGAGTTCTTCTACACGAGCAGCCGTCGCGTCGTGGCGCGGTACATTCAGTGGAAAGTGTAGAATGGAGAGTCTTAACAGTAGGACCTCTCTGAATGCTCTAGACAAGTGGGGACGCTTAGAAAATAAAAATTACCGTCTAAACTCTGATCGTATCCTTTGGTAAAGAATAACATAGCTTTGGCAGCGCGCTCTGGTGTCTTTAATAGACCTTGTCTCTCGGGGTCTTCTCCTAGGCCTGGAAAATATAAAAAAATACAATTATAATAAAAACTCTGGAATTTCAATGACATATCAATAATTTTGTGATTTGGCACTTCTTTAAATTTGATTCATACTTTTGTATGTTCAAGCATATTTCACAATTTTATGTATGATTGTGAAAATTATTAATGTAAGCGTCTTCATATAACGCTTATAAAGTAAAAAAGCATTTATGAAAGCTAGCTAATAAATATTAAATAAGTAGGTAACACGTGTATACTAAGATATAATAAGCGAAAAAAAGTAATTTATAATGTCAGCAAAAATATTTGCAACACATTTAGTTTTGGGTATTTTTTTAATTAATTTATTACCTATATAAGAAATACAGATAAAATAGAGAATAGAGAGAATTTTTAAAGAGAGATGATATAGATTATGTAGTATTATGAGTAAATTTTAAACCATTTTGAATATTTACCTGTAAGTAGTAATCTGTAAGAGTTAGCCATGTCAGGTAGTAAGGCCTCTCTGGTCGGTGGTCTGTGGTCCAATTCAAGGTCATGGTGGAATGTACAGTTTTCATGGCCTGTTGACAAAATAAAAATACATATAAACATGCAATGTACTTAATTTTGGCGGAAAGTAGAAAAAACAGTTTTATCAATAGATTTTATATATCAGCGTACCCTTAAGATATAAAACTTTTATTTATGATAAAAATATTTTTGATGCCGTTTGGTTCGTAAATGTCAGACTCAGGATGGCGGTTCGATTCCCACTCGTGGGAATACATTATTTTTATTTTTTGGATTTGATAGCAGGAAAAAAAGAGGTCTTCATTCTCCTACAGTGCGGCCCTCTACCTACCCTGTTATGATATATCATTAAAAGCTTGCCTTATTTACATATTTATATTTATATACAGTGTACAAACATACATTCATAAGTATAATTATTACAATAACAGTCTACCTACATTAATAAATTGTTTCGAATAACCACTTATATTTTTTGCCCCATTCTCCAAGTATAATTTGGGTGAATCGTAAATACCTCTTTATTTTCAAGGTGAGAATAACATGATAAAAATAAGACAATGCATTATTTATCCTGTTTCCATTAGAATATTGTATATTTGAGGCTTACATGGGAGAATGAATGAAGAGTGAATTGCGGAGAAATGAATGATTAATATTTTAATTTCTTCGCGCCTGTACCAAAACAAAAGCGCGGCGTTAAGTCCTGCCGCTCAACACGCAATGCCTCGAAAAATTGGGAAAAAAGTGGGTAACGGAGTATGTGAACATTTCAGTTGCTAAACAGAGGCAACACTACCTACTTTGCTATAAACGCAATACTGAAGCCAATCGTGGCCTAAATAATATAGATTAATTTATAAACGACATATTACTATACCTACGCAGTAATAATGAAAGGTATATATATATATGTAAAGGTATATATTTTAATATCATCAAAAAAATACAGCAAAACTACCAAATTAACACAAATATGCCGACGCGACGTGAACTTTCAAACGACTATGAAATTTAACTAAATATTGCATCAGCACTAATCAGCTTGTTTTAGTTTAAAATAACAAAATGATTATTATTATTTAAGGTACCTTCGTAATTCGTGATGCCAGCGTTTTTTTTAATGAAAAGAGCTTTTTTTTACTTAGATTAAATAAATCTAAGTTTGTTAAGGAGCACAGAGTGGACAGTGGACGCATTGGTTGTGGGTTCGATTCCCACTAGAGGAAAGGAAATATTTATTTAAATTTATATTTCGCGACGTTGAGTTCAGCGACTCAACATGCAATACCTCCAGAATTCGGAGGAAAATGGGGAACGGAGTGTGCATACGGTAACGCTATGTTCTCTCTGCCTTCCCCGCTATATGTGGGATACAGCGTGAAGCTGATTTTTTATCAACCAAAATGTGAAGTTGAGTTTCTTTATTATAGTTTAGTGTTAAGAAACTCCGCAGCTGCGCTTTGACTTGTTATCAGAGCAGGAAAACGAATATATTTTTTACCTCGGGCGGGAATCGAAACAACAACCGTTACGGATAAACACCATGCCGCTACGTGATAACAGCATACTTATCATATACATAATATATTTCAAGTATTCGAACTTAAAACGTTCTAGTAGATGTCAACAACTGCGCTACAAGAGCTTTTTTAATGAAAATATACTTAAATCTAAATATAGAATTTATCGTGATTTACGTATCTTAATAAATTATTATCTTAAATTTATGTTTAGCGGCTCCTTTTCGTGTTGAGGTCAGTAGCCTAACTAAATTCATATATAAAATACATAATTTATTAAGTTTATTCAAAATTTTTCATTATGTAGGGTCTTAATTATTATCTTAATTACATCAACACAATTTTTATCATATAATTTATATAATATGTATATTTTTAATTTATTTTAACGCTTTTAAAACGCCTTACCAAGTTATTATTTTCGTAAGAAATCCAAAAAAACAACAGATATTTCTAAAATATTGATTTTGATACTTAAAAATGATTTTAATGACTTTAATCGGTCTTAATTTAAGAATGTAAATTTAAATTTGCTATGTATTAGGATATTGGTCCTAATAAAACAATAAAAATATTATAAATGTGAAAGTTTGTGAGGATAAATGATTGTTCCACTTTCACGCAAAAATAACTGAACGAATTTATACGAAACTTTACAACTTATGCATCAAAACAATATATATTAAAGTTTTTATATAATTTGACTATAATTTAAGAAAAAGTTTAAGCGGGCGAAGCCGCTAGAAAGAGCTAAATAAGTAACCAACAAAAGAACCCACCAGGTGTCGTCGATGTCCGCGGCGTCATAGGCGTCCCGGGTACTTCAAGTTCACTGTCATCGTTGTGAAAGCCCTTCAAGGCTTCCGGAGTTTTCTTATATTTGCTTACAAATGATTTGTTTATATCACCATTTTCTTTGTCCTCAGATATTGAATTTCTTATGGACTTAGAGCTAACGCGACGTATTAGCGACGAAGGGGGCACTATTTCGCTCAAATCTTTTCCATTTACCGCCATATTTTCATATAGTCTAGAATTATTAGTTTTTTTTATATTTTTCACGTAAATTGCGGTTATTTAATTGTTATTCTCGTACGTGTGTACGCTTTGGTATAACAAAACGAAATGCTTGAAAGGTTAATGGTAGTGTATCTGATAACCTATTGTTGGTCTTTTGTTTCATTTGCCAGTACGCACTGATATCAAAATGTTCTATCATATTTGGTGAATAAAAAATAAAGAAGTGATAAGAAAAAAAGGAGAAAATTAGAAGAGGCTCTCCATTTTCCTCTTATTGTATAAATTCTGCGTGTTGGGTATCTAAATTTTTTGATGCAATTTTATAAAATCAAAATATGGTTTGTTAATAAGTATCATCATATTGTAAACATGACGCAGTTAAGACGTATTTATTTAAAAATAGTAGTATAAGGTTCAATACACAATAGAAAAAATATTGCAGAAATTCTAGTGTTTAGATTCTCCGTCCTCGTCTTTTCGATATATTGTGTGTTGAGCGGTAAATATGTATTTGTAAATTATAAAATTAAAACTCATCACGTAATGCCTCTAGAATTCGTCGGGAAGAGGGGAACGGAGTGTCTTAACACTAGGTTCTCTATGCTTATCCTACTGTGTGCGGGATACAGCGTATATATTATATTTTTTAAATATTAACGAATATCAAAGAAAACGACAATGTTTTCCTTAAAAATAATAGGGTTAGGTAAATCACTTTCAAAATTATCTAAAATTATGAAAAAAAAAAACTAAAAATAGACAATTTCACTGAATATTGACACGGAACTGAATCCGCACCGACCTATATATAAGGCTATGGTATATGATAACAAAATACATTGTAAATGTACCGTAGAATGAGTTAAGCTGTACAAGATTAATAATATAACATTATTAGAGCAAGGTAGCTAGGTAAATGTGTCAATAAGTTTGACCTAGAAACGGCAGGCTGCGTGCACCGATCACAATGCTGATGAATGAATAAAATAGTATTAACATACATAAAAAAAGTATTAAATCACTATTTCGCGTCTTTATGTGCAGTTAACGAGATTTTGGACGGGCGACGGTTGTGGATTTGATTAATATCATTACTTTCCCCTTTAATGAGGGGACTGGGGAAAATCCAATCATTTGTATTTTTCGGAAAGTATATTTTACATATTTTAACGGAGTATCTTAACACTAGTTTCATATGTAGGATTGATGTTTTGAATTGAACTCTACGCTGCGCTTTACCTACCCGAGGAAGAAAATGAAAATGAAAATATTAAATATTAAATTCTTTCGGGTGGACGGTCTCTTATACGTGTGTAATACAAAAAACTATACTAAAATATAGATAAAGATGAAGTAAAAGGAAGCCTAAATTAATATTCTATACAGATTATATAGATCAAGCTACGCAATACCCACGATTATGTTACATAGAGAGCGAACTTAAAATGTGCTTAGACTATAAATAGTAAGCACTTTCAGTTTCGTTTACTATTATGTTTCTTTGGTAGATGCTATCTTTTTGTTAATGTGAGTATTTTTTTGTTTTTTTAGCTTCTCGCTGTATTCTGCATATATCAGGGTAAACAGAGGGAACATAGTGTTGAGACACTCCGTTCTCCATGCATCACCCAATTTGCGATACATTGCATGTTGAACGGTGGAACTAAACTATTGATATTATTTGGACAGTTTTTTTTACGATATAGTATTTTTTTTCAATTCTCCACTCTTCGTCTGTTTTAATTTAAATAGCCTATTGAAAGACGTAATATAACAACGCACTTTAAGTGTATGTGAGAAACTGTCTATTTGGAGGTAGTGAGCCTTTAAACTTACAATCGGATAAACCAAACAAGTCTTAGCTGCGAAACGATGACGCCAGCACTAAAAGTTAAACTACTGTGCTGTAACTATAACAATATCGAAGCGAATTGACGGTTGACCTTTAACGTTTTGTAGGGACAGAAAAAAAAATGTGTAAATGTAATTTTATATATATATCGACTCCTTGATAGTGAGTTTGACGTTTTTATGAATAGTATAATAATATTGTAGTAGACAGAGCTTAAATTTAATATAGAACATTTTTGTTAAGTACGGGTTTTGTATTCCATGCAAATTTATACATTTTAGTATAAAATAAATGCTTTAGGTACCTATATTTCAATAACTATTTTTATTAAATTGTTCATGTATTTAGAGACTATGCTTGCTTTACGCAGTGTTAAGTTCCACCAGTCAATACACAATGATTCAAAATTAGGGGTGCGTAGAGACCTAAATCTTTTAACATTATATTCCCTATGCTTCACCTGCTATGCGGGGAAGAGCGTAAAATTGTTATATTTGAATTATAGTTGTGCTAGTTAATAAACCAGTAAAACTAGACCTTCAAAATATTCAATTTAGAAATAGAAATATAGATAATAGAAATTCAATTTGTTCATAACCAATTCATAATTGCAATTATCCAAAAAATATTGTATAGTTTTCAATATTATATTTTTATGCCAACCGTACATTAGATGATATAACAAAGATGTCTAGGTTCATGAGAATTCTTCTAACACTGTCCATAAAAGGAACAATAACATTGGAACGTGCAAATTTAACTGTTGCTTCTAAGATATAATAGTTTTTCTATATACATGCATATGTAGAGAGTGATGTGTCTCTACGTTTTTTATTTCCATATAATATACAAAGTAAAATTCAAAATGTTCTTTATTGAAATAGACTTTTTCAACTATTTATAAAAGTATGTTGCTTTTAAATTATATAAACAAAAACTAAATATAAAAAAATATTTTATATATTTTTTATTTGTATATGTTTTATATTGAAATATAAAATTATTTATATGTACATATATTTATTTTAAATCTATATTTATAGAAATTAATAGAGCAAACGAGGTATTAGTTTTATTAAAATTTACTGTCGTTATGCAGCGGGATAACGTCTCACTTTTAATCCCACCGAGGAAAGAATTATTTATATAACTTATTTTAAATTCCCCGCTCTGATAGACAGTGCACCGCGTTAAGCTCCGCCATTATAAACGCAATATCATAAAATTGGACGAAATGTAAGGAGCGGAGTTTATAATCACTTAGCAACATCTAGATTGTCAAAGATTTATGATCAAAAATATAATATCCTTATAAAAATAGAAAGTGTAAGAAAGTAGAGCACACTGTTATAAAATGATGTGACATCGGGTTCAGAATACGAATTAGTTTTAAGCGATATCTTTTGTGGCCATAATTAAATCTGTTCTTTTTTTCTTTTTGATTGTATCAAACATAAGATAAACGTGTGATAAGGGAAAAGTTATCTTTTTTGAGGTGGTGGTCTGACGGTAAACGTGACACTCGGGGAAACGTTTCATATCATTTACTCGCTCTGGTAACGAGCTAAAGCGCGGCGTTGAGTGCCGCCACTCAACACGGAATACCTCGAGAATTAGTAGGAAAGTGAAGAGTGGAAAGTAAAGTGTTTTGTCATTAGGTTCCCTCTGCCCACCATGCTATATGGGATACAGTAAATCTAAAAAAAAATGTAAGGATTTGAATTTGATACTATATAAGTAAACATAATTTGTACCTCAAATACCGGAAGTTGCGGTTAAGCACATGTTTATTGATTTATTGATTAATAAAATAATATATAAAACGTAACTATTTCCGGTATAATTATAATATATAGGTATAATTATCTTCAATTTAACGTTTTTCTTTGCACAAGTAAATTTTTATTTTATTATATTTATTTGTTTACGGAATTTCATATTTCACTCAATATTAGAATTAGGTAGGTAGTAGGTATTTAAATGATAAAATTGTTATTCTGTGTATAGCATAAATTAATAAAGTCATATAAAACAAATATACGCATACCGCTATGCGTGAAAACTAAATAAGTGTGAAGTTGCAAAGCGTGAAACCGACATAAAGGGAGTGATTGAACACTAAACTCATATTGCCCACTCCAAACGAGCAAGATATAATATGTTGATAAAAAAAATATTGGTTTTTAACTTATTCGCCGGCGCATATATTAGTTATATTGTAATTGGTGTCAATTCTAATCTAAGTATCAAACGACCTTAGCTCAAGTGAATGCCTGTCCTTATTCTAACTTTGGGCTAGAATTTTAACTATTGTTTAATTTATAGATTTTAACTAAATATTCTTTTAAAATACACCATTATGAGATTGAACGAACACGAATGGGTGTGGGTTTGATTCCCATTCGTATTTTTACAGCTTGATGGTATATTCTGCTTTAGCCTACTCCATATATTAATACATATACCTACTTATAGTAAGTAGATGGGTGACGATAATAAAATTTAAATTATAAATTTTGTAAAACCTTGAAAGTTGGTTAATACAAGGTGTAACGAGTGTTTTCAAAAAAATACTATAATTATTAATTTATAGGCATTTTTTTAACTTGCGAAACTTGTATTTTTGTTTTTGTTTTTATCTTGTTATATATAAGGAAATGATTGGAAGGAAATCAAGCGATAGTAAAAAACAATTCAATACCGTTAAAACTACTTATATAAAAAAATAAGTAACGTGATATATAAGTCAAAAATATAAATAAAACAGTATTAACCGATGAAGCAATTTTAAGCGCGGCGTTAGGTTCCGCCACTACGACTCGAAAATTGGACAAAATCTTGGGAACAGAATGTGTTAGCACTAAGTTCCCTATTTCTTACCCTACTATTTTCGGAATAGAAGCTACAAAAACGAATATTATTAGAATAATTTTAACTATTTAAATAATTGTTAATGATTATGATGTTATTATATAGGCATGCATTTGCTATAAAAATTTTCCATTTTCCTAAGTAAGGTTAGAACTATGTGCCTTGAAGGTATATTTGTCTATATAAAAGCCTTGAATCTGTTACTGACAGGCAACTTTTGGTAAGGACAACGTAGTAAGGAAGGATTCACACTATCGTGCCGGTCGCGGTACGTCCTCGGTCCAATCTTAGTTAGTTAAAATATTTTTATATGAGAAACAATGAGAGCTGTCATACTATCGTTTTGTCGAGTTCTGGTCCATATAAGAATATTTCTCATACAAGAATATGGGAGTGGGCCGAGAACGCATCAATCGGTAATATAGTGTGAATGGCCCCTAAATGCTTAAAATGCTAACAACCTAAACTAGTTGCAACAAGCATATAAGAATTTCGCTTCGACGTTTAGATTAGGCGTGGGTTCGAGTCGCGCTAAGTATCTTTTTTTATTCTTTTTTATAGAAAAATTTATCAACATTCGATCAAGACATCAATGTCTCGATTGAGAACAAGACAAGAACAAGATTTCGGGACATTGTGTATACCTTTTTAGGGTAATTTAACGCCGCAATCTCATTAGAAGGGTAATTTCTATCAGAGAAGAAATACGACAATGAATTAAGTTCCCCTATGAGGATAGAACCTACAACCATATCACCATGTCGCTTATAGTTGAAATACCTCTACTGTGCTACGATGGCAATCAATGTTTTTTTTAGCTTGTGTTAAGGTCCTCTTAATAATATAATGTAATAGCAAAGCCTAAAGAACTCTATAATAACTATAATGTTGCATATTTATCTATGTATTTATCTACATCACAGTTCAGAGTTCTTATCTAAGTCTAGATAAGTGTAAGATAAGTTAAATTTAATGGTAACGTTGTTATTTGTTATTGTATTTCATAGCAATGGGATACTGTTAATTATTTTATTTTCTCAAATAAAACTGTGCGGTGTTAAATTCCGTTGCTCAACACGAAATGTCTTGAATCCGGGAAAACAGTAAAAGCAAATGTTAGAATACTCTGTCTCTTCAGGTGAAGAGTGGCTGAACTGTTGGTTCTCTTTGCCTATCCTGCTAAATGCAGAATAAAGCGTGATGCTAAAAAAGACTAGCTCTCTAGTTGATTATTTGTCCAGATTCTAATGTTAATATGAAAGTAATAATAGGAGAATGAAAATAATAAAAAAAAAAAAGTTTAAAGAATATAGGGGCTGCTCTGAAGTTATATTTCAGGCTAAACAACAATATAAAGATTCATCTATCGATTTATGCAATGTTGTGAAATAAATCAATAGAATATGCAGAAGGAATCTACTGCGACGACAATCCGTTTTCCACGTACCAACTCCTAAATATTAGAAATACTGCGAGTTGAGTGGTAGAACTCAACACCACGCTTTGTATTGTTAATTAATAATTATTTTAAATTCCCCCGAGTGGAAATCGAACCCACAACCGTTATGTTTACAATTGAACACTGTACCGCTGCGTTTCAATACAATAAATATTTGATATCATTGACAGTTTTAATCACCAAAAGCTCTTTAAAGCT
The DNA here is from genome assembly GCA_036379175.1 of Heliconius cydno galanthus. NCBI lineage: Eukaryota > Metazoa > Arthropoda > Insecta > Lepidoptera > Nymphalidae > Heliconius > Heliconius cydno. The sequence goes on along the minus strand of JAKRZM010001012.1, from coordinate 561,157 downwards.
TAACATCGCTACCCAACACACAGTGTAGATATATAAGAAATATTTACTATAATATAGTAGTTAAATAATAATTATTTTTTGATATAATTTGTACTGGACCTTAAAAACAATGAACCAACAATTGTGAATCAAGACAATAACAAATCTAAGAACTAAAATTCAACGATTTTTTTATAATTACTAGCATATCATGCATGTACTTATAATTACGATCGTAATAAAAACAAAATCAATTTGAATATGTAAAACTAAGGATATTATATTAAATTAATAAATTATAGCTCAAAAAGTCCTAAGTTCATCAAAGCCAAGGCTATTCTATTTTCCTACTTACTTCAAGCACTTGTGACAAATTAAATAACCGCAATCCACTGATTTAAATAAACAAAATTTAAGTAAATAAATAAATTAATTAAAATTTATTAATATAATATACGTGCGTACGCTAAAACGTGTTATGGCTGACTGAGAGTGAATCGAGCAACAGATGACTATAAAGACCTTGCGCATGTGAAAAGTTGAAAATCAATATAACCTGTTGAGTTTCGCGGCTTTTTCTTTTCGTGTCAATTTTTTGGGCGCAGCGTTGAGTTACGTTTAACACACTGTGTTTGGAATTTGGGTAAGTGTCTCAATTGTAGGCTGTTTCCGTGAAATTAAAAAATAGTATAAATTCAAAAAATAATATGATGACACTATCTTTTTTATTTAAGCAAATCAATAGTGTATTAACATATTAAATAAAATCTCTATGTGTAAAAAGCGTCAATGCAAATAGAAAAAAATTGCAATAGACTTATGCAAGTATAATTTTTAAGTTGTCAAAATCCAGAGAGTTGCCAACCACTCGAAAGGTAATTCAACATTTTATAAAGGGGGTGTGGATTTGAATCCTGTTTGACAAAAAGAAAATCCACTATAAGGATTAAGTATTTCATAACTTTAATCCATAGTACATTAATATTAAGCAATATTTAATTTATGCATTTTCAGCTTTTTACTAACATATTAAAGACTTAACTATTAGTAATAACTTACAATTGTTTTGTTTTTTTTTTCAAATTTTTTTCTTTCTCATAGCTCTTCTTACGCCTTATTTATTATTTATTTAGTTTTTCTAATCGCCCCAACATAGTCTATATTAGTATAAATATTTTCCTAGAATAATTTATACCTTTCCATATATATATATCTTAAGTTTAGTTTAGTTAGTCATCACTTAAGTAAATATTTTAACTATACAATGTACACTGTACATACTTATATGAGACCAACGTAGAGCAGCGGCACAACGTCTGATTATAAATACGACGGTTGTGGGTTCGATTCCTAATCGGGGGAATGAATTATTTTCATTCCTTGTTCTGGCNCATGCATGTACTTATAATTACGATCGTAATAAAAACAAAATCAATTTGAATATGTAAAACTAAGGATATTATATTAAATTAATAAATTATAGCTCAAAAAGTCCTAAGTTCATCAAAGCCAAGGCTATTCTATTTTCCTACTTACTTCAAGCACTTGTGACAAATTAAATAACCGCAATCCACTGATTTAAATAAACAAAATTTAAGTAAATAAATAAATTAATTAAAATTTATTAATATAATATACGTGCGTACGCTAAAACGTGTTATGGCTGACTGAGAGTGAATCGAGCAACAGATGACTATAAAGACCTTGCGCATGTGAAAAGTTGAAAATCAATATAACCTGTTGAGTTTCGCGGCTTTTTCTTTTCGTGTCAATTTTTTGGGCGCAGCGTTGAGTTACGTTTAACACACTGTGTTTGGAATTTAGGTTAGTGTCTCAACTATAGGTTGTTTCCGTGAAATTAAAAAATAGTATAAATTCAAAAAATAATATGATGATACTATTTTTTTTGTTTAAGCAAGTCAATAGTGTATTAACATATTAAATAAAAACTCTATGTGTAAAAAGCGTCAATGCAAATAGAAAAAAATTGCAATAGACTTATGCAAGTATAACTTTTAAGTTGTCAAAATCCAAAGAGTTGCCAACCACTCGAAAGGTAGTTCAACATTTTATAAAGGGGGTGTGGATTTGAATCCTGTTTTACAAAAAGAAAATCCACTATAAGGATTATGTATTTCATAACTTTAATCCACAGTACATTAATGTTAAGCAATAATTAATTTATATATTTTCAGCTTTTTACTAAACATATTAAAGACTTATAGTTAAGTAATAACTTACAATTGTTTTTTTTTTCAATTTTTTTTTCTTTCTCATAGCTCTTCTTACGCCTTATTTATTATTTATTTAGTTTTCTAATCGCCCCAACATAGTCTATATTAGTATAAACATTCTCCTAGAATAATTTATACCTACCCATAACTAAAGTTTAGTCATCACACAAGTAAATATTTTAACTATACAATGTACACTGTACATACTTATATGAGACCAACGTAGAGCAGCGGCACAACGTCTGACTATAAATACGACGGTTGCGGGTTCGATTACTAAGCGGGGGAATGAATTATTTTCAATCCTTGTTCTGGTAACAAGGCACGTACTCCGTTCGGTTCCACCACTCAATATGGAATACGCTCTTAACTCTGTTATATGCGGAATTTAGTGCGAAGTTATAAGTTTTTCTTTCAACTTCAAGTTGTATCCTGCATATAGCAAGGTAGGCTGAGGGAACCTGTGGACCTAGTGTTAAGACATTCCGTTCCCATTAAGAGACTTCCGTTCCCGATTTTCCGAAGAATTCCGAAGATATTGCGTGTTGACTGGCGGAACACAACGCCGTATTTTACCGCGACACCGGAGCAAAGAAATAAAAATATTAAATATTTCATTTCCTCGAACGGGAATCGAACCCATAGACTGTCGCGTTTACAGTCACATGCTAACCCTGCGTCACGACTGCTCTCAAAGATACGTATTTGCATAATTTAATCACAATTAACTCTAATTAATGTTTCTGAGCTCGATTGTAATTCTAATGGAAAAATTACAACAATTTATACATATATGGGTTAAATCATTACGGAAAAAAATACAATACAAAAAAGTTACTTAGATTTATTTATCTATTTCAATGCAGTTTCCGTGTAGTAACAATAGTAATTATATACAATACTCTTTAGTTATTTTACTTTATAATATCATGTGGTTTTTTTATTCTTCTTAATTTTAATGGTTTAAGGTAGGTCAGGTCTTTGAAATTAATTTTCAATATTACTATAGATTAAGCAGTGTGAATAAATCAATTTAATTAGCCTATATTTTTTTATATTCCAACGCAAAAAGAATATTCCACTTCAAGCCAGTCGTTCCTGGTATTATTGCGTTCAACCAAGAAAAATCTCTTTATTTTAATATTAATATTACTTATTACCACGAAGATTGAACATATGGCCAATGCGTACAGTACCAATGATGTGACCTTATACTATTAAATAAAAAAAAAAAAATTCAAAGATCTTCAGTTTCAAGGGTTCCCGCATACTTAGCAGAGTAGACAGAGGGAACCTAGTTCTAATGCATTATGTATCCAGTGGTGGGACTTAACGCCGGAACCAGAAAACCTTGATAAGAACGCAAATATAAACAAATCGTTTGAAACAGGATTTTAATGAGTGACTCGTGGAAATCACAGTTTCGCATTGTTCCGTAAATATTTTATCTTTTTTTACAACGTTTTTTATAAATATGCTAATAACGAGGTGTCGTGATATGGGTTATTTCAAATTAGTTTATGTAATATCCTGATCTGGAAATCCCCTGAAGTAACGGGTAAATGTAAAAACCCAAGGCGTTAGTTTCACGAAGAAAGTTGTATTTATCTTTTATGTGACATAAAATCAAACGAACGTCATAAAAGATTTGATTGTAAATTTATATAATTCTACTAGAGATTCACCGCGGCTTCGCCCGCTTGAACTAGTTTTACATTATAGCCAAATGGTAGTATATTTTAAAAATATATGGTTTTTTTTATAAAATCTATCCTATTTCCTTTCTGATACCTCTAAGAATATGTGTATAAAGTTTCATGATAATTGATTGAGTAATTTTGGCGTTAAAACGGAACAAACAAACTTACAACCAAATTCATAATATTACAATGAATACTAGTGGCCTGATACAATGTACGTATCTCGTATTTTCTCTTTCCCACATGAAATTTTGAATTTTTCTCTCTTACTGCTCATCTATATTTCCTAACCTACCTGTATGCCAAATTTCAACTTTTAAGTCCATATTTAATAGTAATAATTAGTAACTAAATTATTTTCATGTACAAAATGCCATCGTCATACTAAAAAAATCCCCGAGTACATTGTACTTTGACGTAATTACCTGCGCTTGCGCCGACGTTTGACATCGTCAGCACAACGTCAACTAATTTCTAGCTATTCGGTAATTTGATATGTGGTGACATAAAAAAAGTAAAAAAAAACCTTATTACGCATTTTTGAAAGCTTACTCAAGCATGAATTACAAAAATTGTATTATATTAGATTAAAGCTAGTGCTTTTACCCATACTTTTGTCCATAATTGGATTTTAAATATTAAGTGAAATAAACTATATTATATAGGAAAAAGCGTGAAGCGTCTTATTGCTAATTTACAGAGATAAAACGTTCCTTTCTTTTTTGAGAATATTTTTTTGGTGTAAGGAATTGAAAGTAGAAAACTATTTTTGAGTTTTCATAGATGCGGGAGATATGTAAACTGTAAAGAAATTAACAATACGTAGCCCAAAAATTGCATAATTAAAATTGAACCTTGAACCTTTCAGCCATCCTATTAATTAAATTGTATCTCATATAGTTAGTTGATTATAGCGGATATCTTCCGGTTAGCAAATGTAATATTGATAGGTTTTTGATTGTACATTAAATATATTGATATGACTATAATGATGTCTGTATATTATGCAGGCAATTTGGTTTTTTGTTTTATATAGTTATTTTATTTATTACTTAGTTTGTTAAATTTGTTGATTAATATTGTTTTTAATAAAAATGTATATTTAATGTAAAATTGCTCAAACTGTAGAATTATTATCCGAATACTCGTCTTCCCTATTTTTCTGTATGCCGCCGAGACATGGACCGTGCGGGAAGCGGAGAAGAAGAAGATCGATGCCATGGAGATGTGGTGCTGGAGGAAGATGCTCGGCATATCGTGGACAGAGTTCCGTTCCAATGTGTCCATACTCCAAGAACTTGGCATCAAAGAGCGACTATCAGCTCTTGTAGAAACCCGCATGCTTAAGTTTTTCGGTCACATCTCCAGAAAAGGAAACGACTCCATAGAGCGACTCGTGGTGCAAGGCAGAGTAAATGGTACCAGACCAAGAGGTAGATCACCCATGCGATGGACTGACCAAGTAAAATCAGCTGTGGGCGGTAAATTGCATGAGTGCACTAGAATGGCGACCAACAGAAGGAAATGGCGTGAAACTGTGGCAAGAATAACAAAAGCCAAAAACCTGACTACGTGATGGCCACGACCGCTCTGTCAAGAGCGTAACGACTGAGAAGAAGAAGTAGAATTATTATTCATAGTTTTTATAGATATATGGCAGAGGGAATCTGGGAACCTAGTGTTAAGACACTCCGTTCCCATAAATCACTTCTGTTCCCCATTTTCCATCGAATTCTGGAGGCAAAAGCAAGAATTGCAGAAGAAGCAAAGGCGAAACAAGAACGAAGGCGTACGAAGAAATGAAAATATAAAATATCTAACTTATTCGAGGGAGAATTGAATCCACAACCTGTTGCGTTTACAATAGCACGACTGATCTCCATTCATATTTTTTATTTAGGAAATTTCAAGTTCGTGATTGAAATTTCCATTATGTCAATTGTAGTACCTATATAGATTTATTACACCACAGGATTGCCCATTGTTTCATTTTTATGTTTTTCATTTCAAAATAATGAAGTCTATAAAAGAACATGAAATAAATAAATATGTAAGATTACATAATAATAAATGAATAATTAAATATATAAAATAAATCAAATATTTATAATCACATTATATTATGATTTATTTAAATATATATTTTTAGCTTCAGACTGCATATATATATAGAAGTACGTAAAGTTGTATAGGAAGAAGAAAACGAGTGAGACTAGAAGAGACTGTCCGTCCGACGCACCGCCCAATTTTTTTCTTTATCTCTTTTATTTTTTTTATATTGCAGTGCTAGTGATTATTTATTTTAATAGAACACGTTAACCATTATAATCAATGAAATCCGCAAACGAAATAAAAAATGAAAAAATTGACTTAAGACAATATTTTAGGCTCATAGAAGAAGTTATCTTATCTTTATCTTTGTATTTCAGAATTATTTCTTAGACATGAGTGACATCAAATGAAATTACATTCACGCTGTATCCCGCACTCAACCAAGTAGGCAGTGAGAACCTAATGTTAGGACACTGCATTCCCTTTTGTTTTTTCCACTCCCCGCCAAATTCTGGAGACATTGCGTGTTGAGTTGCGGAACTTAACGCCTTTACTTTAAGCCTATAAAAGCACTGTAAGGTCTCTTGAAACCTAGAATAATACTAGAAGTTGGATGAAATTACACACGCAGGCTTTTGAGCCACTTCAACGTAAAGTGATAAGATTGCTTTCCACTAGATAGTACTTTGAAGTGCTATTGAATACGACTATGTTGAATAAACACTATTGTAACGTAGTGGAAGAGTGAAGTGAGTGAGTGTGAGTGAGAAAATAGCTACGGGTTCAATATTCATAAATGATGAAATACCTATATTGGTAAGAATATCGTAGCGTTGAGTTCCGTCGCTCAAATGACAATGTTACGAAAATTTAGAGGAAAGTGGAGAATGGAATGTCTTAACACTAGATTTCTCGAACTACCCTGCTTTATACAGAATACAGTGTGAAGTTGAGAAAACATTTTTTCTTTGGCTAGGCAAAGTTCGGTTTTAAGTTGAGCCTAGAATCAGCTTCACGCTGAAGACGCTTGAGAACTCTCGACACGCAGCGAAGAAAAGAAAATATAAATTAAAATAAATGTTTCATTTTCTCGAATGGGGATCAAACCTACAACCAGTCGCATTTACAATCACACAATTGTGTTGTTTTACAATAAAAATAAAATTATATACCAGTATGTTCTATTTTATTATCATTAATACACTGTTTACTTAATATTTATATCCTGGTATGTAATTAAAATGTCAAAAGTATTCATAATTATTTTTATCATATTTTATAGTTTGGCAAAGTTTCAAGTGGAATGCGACGCTAGAATTTATTTGTATATAAGCTTATTATAAACTAGACTTTACATCCTGTTTTGCCTGCATGGTTGACCTGTAAGCTATAACAAGTGGTAAGTATTGCTTCATACACTTCTTCAAATACGTCTGCTGTGTGCGGGATACAGCGTGAAGTTGATTTTTATATTTATTTTTAACATCAGTTTCAAGGAGGTCGAGCAGGGTCGAGATATAAAACGTAATTTTTTTTTATACATTTTCTAAAAAACATGTTTTTTCAGTTACGTGCTATTCCAGGTGTATAAGAGAGACGAGAGAAATACTGACTNCCATACAAACTTTCAACCCCTTATTTGCACCCTTAGGGGGTGAATTCTAGAAAACCATGAAACATATGTTCAATTAAATATTTTTAAGAGTCTAAATATCAAATTTTATAAAAATCGGTGGCGATTTAAGAATTTTCCCATACAAACTTTCAACCCCTTATTTGCACCCTTAGGGGGTGAATTCTAGAAAACCATGAAACATGTGTTTAATTATGTACGTTTAAGAGTCTGAATTTCAAATTTTATAAAAATTGGTGACGATTTAAAAAAAACCTATACAAACTTTTAACCCCTTATTTGCACCCTTAGGGGGAGAATTCTAGAAAACGACGAAATACGTGTTCAATTAAATATTAAAAAAAAATCTAAATTTCAAATTTTGTAAAAATCGGTGCCGATTTAAATTTTTTTCCATACAAACTTTCACCCCTATTTCCCCCCTTTAGGGTTAAAGTTTTTCAAAATCCCTTCTTAGTGGATGTACAGATTACAAAAGTAAATCTGTCCAATTTTCACGTTTCTACGCACAGCGGTTACGGCTGCGCGTGCGTCTTACCTCAGTCAGTGAGGAGAAGTCCTTTCATATATATAGATTAATATTAATTAGTTTTAATTAGGTTGACACCTTCGTAGTGGTTTCGAAGTGACACTCACAATGTTTGCGGTTCAAATACAATACAACAAATACATATAATAAGCAATGGATATTTTAGTTTGCGGTCAATATTTAACACCATATTGTGACACATATGACACAGTTGCCACACGCTGGAATATATATGATGAATGGGGATTTAAATCTGAGTGGGTAATATTTAATATATTTTTGGGATTTCCTTGTAAGGTACGACTAAAGTAGCAAATGCAACAATTTGAATAGAATGTGAAAAAAAAAACAATATTTTGGTGAAAAGGGTCATTAAAAAATGGTTTTTGCCCAATTTTCGAAATATTGTGAGTTAAGCGATTTGTGATATTTTAAATTTAACTTTTCACGAGTTAGAATCAAACCCACAACCGTAGTGTTTACATTTTACAATCACATACAATTATGAAATGAATAATGAATAAAAAATATCTAACAGTAAAATTGAAACTAACCTAACCAAAAAATAAAACCAATTAAATATTATATTTTTTTTTTAAATAACAAAAGTTAAAAATAATATATCCTTGTACCTATTTATAGCTAAAAGTTATTATTTTAAACTGATTAGTACAAACAATGAAGATTGTTCACGATATTTTATACAATAAAGTCGTTAATTTGAGAATAATTACAGTTTTTTATGAAGTGACGGTTAAGTGTAATAGTGTGACCAGTTCATCTTGGGTTCAAGGATATTCGGTGGATTCACCCTTTTTCACGTGATAGCGGGCTGGAATGAGGTTAAGTGTTAAGACACTCCGTTCTCCACTTTTGATTGTATTGTAGGTTAACGGAAACAGTGACCTATAAAACACAGCGCCACAACTGGCCTCACACATATATCTCGTGAAATCTCGTCAAGTCGCAATTCAAAGATAATTGCGTTGACTTGCAAGCTTAAATTTTCGTGCTTCAAGGGATCGTAGACCTGGATGTTTGATCAATCAAAAATTGAAAAACACAAGACCTTCACTTTTTGGTCTCGGGTGTCGGGTAAATAGTATTTTTTTAGCTTCACGATGTTTCCCACACATAGCAGACCAGAGGAAAGCTGGACACCTAGTGTTATGACACTCGGTTTCTCATAAAGATATTTTCATTCCCCCTTGAGGCATTGTATTTTGAGTAGCGTAACTTAAAAGTAAAAATATTAAATATTTCACTCCTTCGAATGGGAATTGATATACAATTATTCAATACTCCTAGTATCTTTGATTGTAAAGTCATATAATTGAATGAACATAATCTTAGAGGTCGAGTGAGAATTTCCAAAATACACGTGACCTTCAAACAACCTTGTACGTTTCGAAAATTAAATCGGAAGATTGTTATCTTAAGAAAGGAACTAATTATTTCTTGCAAGGTTTTTTATATCACTATTTCTTATGTACATGTATATAGATATATGTAATTATACATATATAATACTAGCTTTTGCTCACGGTTCCACCCACTTGTTAAAAAATAATAATAACTAAGTGTAATAGAGGCGACAATTGTCACTTTATAAGGGATCGAGTTACCCTAACACTGACCTCAAGCATTGTGCGAAAATTGAAATTGTTAATATAATATAGCCTATTGTGTATAGTATAGCCTTTCACGTTAAGTGGATTATCCAACATGAAAAGAAGCTTTTAATTTGAAGGACTCTACCATATAAACTTTTCAGATTTATTATTACGATACATTTTTAGGGTCCGTATTTCAAAAGGAAAAATAAAAAACAAAACCTTTCTGGGATCGCTTTGTTGTCCGTCTGTCCGTCTCTCAAGACCATTTACGAGTATCTCAAGATCGCGTGAAGGTACCAAGCTTAAAATTAATATCAAATGTTCATGTATACGTTCCCTTGTACCACAAAAAAAATTAAGCTTCTAATTCATCGCAAACAAAAAATATGAGCATTTATGTATTGACTTTACTACATATTATATGAAATTGGCCGTGTATAGTTCCCATGGACCGACAGTTATATTTGCTAAGGAGTGAGAACTTAAAAAACAAATCCGAAAAGAGCAAAATTAAATTAATAAACGTTCTCCGACGTATAAATCGAATACACTACCATCGCGCGAGTAGTCATTTTTTTAACTGCGCCACAATTGTATCAAAGTTTAAATTTACAGGTTTGACTGGTTTGAGAGGTCACGCACCAAATTATGCACACTTATGACGTCAATAGCCGGTCGGTTTGATTAAAAATTGTATTAAATACTGTTTATGATTTTTTATATATATTTTAATTTTCGGGGTCGATTTGGCAATACTATTGTAGTATGTACTGTAAAAGGAGTGAACACGCGAAGTGTCAGATGAATATTTGATCAAAAAAAATATTAAACAATTTTTTTCACTGAAAAAGCTTTCTCGAGTTATTTAAAAAGTTTTAAAAATAGACATGATTATAAATACATTCGTGGGAAAAAATATAATATCTCA
>JAKRZM010001012.1:501688-550333 GCA_036379175.1 Heliconius cydno galanthus | reverse complement strand
AGGGTGTTCAGTACGTGGATTATATCTATATGCGTCTTGTATCATTTTGAATCTGACACAGTTTTATTTATTTTTCAGTTTCATGCTGTGTCCTGCACCTAGCAGGGTAGGATGAGGAAACTTGGGACAAAACAATTAAGCCAGTTCCGTTCCCCACTTTCCGCCGAATTCCTGATGCATTGCGTATTGAGTGGCGGAACTTACCGCCGTAATTTGCCTACCAGATTGATGAAACTATTAAATATAATTAGATTCATTCGGGGTTCATTTGCCCGAGTGGGAAGCGAACCCACAATCGTCACATACAGTGACGCACTACACGCTTGTGTTCCTGGCAATGGACGTATTATACTTGAAATATGATTTTCGATCAATTATCTAACAAAACCTGATGATTCACAAGTTTCCGCTTAGTTAGGTCTCCGAGCGTCATGGTCTAATTAACATCAAGGTTCTATTAAATAATATTTGTAATTCTTACGCTTTAATGACTTAAGTGCACCCATATTATAAAATAAATAATCATAATAAAAAACAAAATTAAATTTATCCTGTACGATTGATTTGGAAATTTTATAATACGAGTTTATAGTCGCGCGTTCAAATTGTGAGGACAGCGTTTTATCGTAATGCACGACACCTCGATACGCTATGTCTCTAATATTGGGCGGAAAGTGAAAATATACAGGTATATTAGGTTCCCTCTGCCCTGATATGCGGAAAAAAGGTAACTTGCTTTGATTTAGGCGAGCAATTTCAATATATTAATATCGTTCAATAAATTGAAACAAAAATGTCTTATCGCATATACGAATTACGATAATATTCACGATGGCGTCATACTACTAGTACTCCTAGATTTTCCAATACTCCATTAATTTTCCTTCCATTTTTTAAATTGTCTTTGAAGAGAAAAATAATTGCATATCAACAATAGAGGAAAAAAATAGTTTTAATATTATTTTTTTATTTTTAAACCATTTTTCCCTGTCTTAGTAAATGCAATTAGTATTAAAATTTTAAAAACGTAACGTGTAATGTACTTTATTGACATGTTAATTGTTTTTAGTTGTATATACGTATATTAAATAGTTGTTGCTACGGCTTATACGGTAAATAAAGAGTGTTGTTTTAACTTATTTTTTTTAGTTTCGTCCATCTCACATATAGCAAGATAGGCAGAGGGAAAGCGAAGCGAAGAAAATATTCTTTTTATCTTCACCAAGTATCCCGCATCTGCACTATTAATTAAGTTAATTAAGTTGATATTATACTTTTTTTTAGAAAAGTATAAAAAATTGAACCCGCGCCTCTTGGAAAATTGCAAGAGGCGCGGATTGGACGGTTTCTAAATGGCGCGCGTCCGGGTTCCAATTTTTTATGTGTTCCTAAAATAAATATTTTTTTTTGGCTAAGTGTAACATTTTAAAAATATAACAAACTTAATATTAATTGCAACATTAATGTGAAACAAAAGTCTGACCCTGATACTCTAAAAGGTCATGTAATAGATTTAATAACATAATATACATATGTATATAAGAGAAAGGTTATAAAATGACAACTCGTTTATTTCCTGTTTCCTCTACGGTCACCAGTTCAATCCTATATAATAACATAGAAAGGAGAGAAGAAGGATTTGTCATTTCGAGGTCATGCAATGGAAGCACGAAGGTCATAGAACCATTTCTAAGTCTAATTCTGATTCAACGTTAAGGAACCGTTGCGTAATGTAATTGTATCTAAACATGTGTTATGGGTCAATGTTATCTATATATACGTGTTAGATACAAAAAAATAGCAAAAAAATATCTTGGACATAAAAATAAGAATATGTTAAAGAAAAAACTAATGAAAAACAATTTTATATCTCCATATATATATATATATGTATACAAATAAAATATTTAGTTTCATTCGATGCCTGCCAGTTTTAATATTATTAAAAAGAATATGTTATGTTTTTTTTTTATTCTATGTTAATATATACAATTTTATAAAAAGCTCTACGGGGTAACGTTATTTGATACTTTGAAATTTCCTTATTTGATTAGATTTGATTAGAAGAGGCTAGTCATAGCGCAGGTTATGGGTTCAATTTAGGTTCGAATGAAATATTTAATATTTATAAAAAAAAGAAACAGAAATAATTTAAGGTAGCAAGCAGGATTCAAACCTCTTAGGGACAGCGAACTGATATCAAATAAAAAAAGCAGCAAGCGCATAGCATTAGAATTCAAAATTCAAGTTCAAATACAAAATATTATTTATTTAAATAATCTTTTGCAAGTAAATTTGAATCGTCGAATGAGAATAAAAGAAAGAAAATAAGTTCAAAATCTAAAAGCTAGAATACATATATGGAAGGCAAAGTGTAGACCAGCGATGCCAGATATCTCGATTTTAGCGGGATGTCTCGATTTTTAGCCCAAAATTTAAAGGAAGGGCTTAGTCTCGCTTTACACCGACTGTGAGATTTATTTACTTTATTTTTTTAATAGTATTTACTAACATTTTCAGAGAAATATAAAGAAATATATTCCGAAGCAGTGTATAACTAAGACTATGCTGTCTTACAGGATAAACAAAACAATTATTGTTTAAATATATTGGTTTTTCATAAAAAAATAATAATATTGTAATCTATTACCATTAGAAACTCAAATAAATTTACAACATAAAACAATGAAAACCTGTAATTATTTATATTTTTCCTATATCTCGATTTTGAAGAACTTAAGATTCCAGCTTTTCTACCTTACACTCTTACAAATCCTTCGTTTTCTCCAGATAAAATCTGGCAACTCCAGTCTTCAATTTCATCATAGCACAAGAATGAACGTAATGGTTTAATTGGCAACGAGTGCTTGGATGATCAACATGAGTCGCGGGTTCGAGTCCCGTTAATAATTTTATTTAAAAATATTCAAATGTAAAGTACATCTATTTTCATATTAAGCTTTTCTTAATAGGATATATGGATGAATTATACATACGTTTATAAATAATATACAATTGTAATAAAATATAATACCTATTATAACTATTATATTATATATTTATTAATTATTTCCTTAACACCTAAAAGGACATGTTTCTACTAGGTACGTAGTTTTAATTAGTTTTCTGCGTCAAGTGAAATCCCATCGATGACTAATTTTACTTATTTATTGTAACCTATTTTATATAAGCATAAGTTTTCTTCAATTGTTTATACGTAGCTTATTATTATTGACTGTATAAAATCAACTATTAATTTTAAATAATATACATTTATTTAGTACTGTTTTGTGTTATTCTACAAAATTTTAAGCTTACATCCAATATTAATCAAAATTAAAAAACTATAAAATATTAAGTGCCTTAAGTTGAATAAGAAATACTCACCATTATCAGCTTTTTTTCCATTTTTGGCGACGATTTTGGAATCATTTCCATTTTTGGCGGCGATTATGGAATCATTTCCATTTTTGGCAACTATTATGGAATCGTTTCCATTTTCCTTTGCAGCTACGAGCTCCTTCATTATCACAGTTAGAAATTAATAAAAAAAATAAAATAAAATGCGCACGTTTCGCGCGCTTTCCAACGTCACTTTGACACTACAAGTGGCAATGGCGGCAATTGGAGCGGGGAACCGTTTATGTTACGCCAAGGTAAGCTCGATTGAATATCGAATTAAATATTTTATTATGAATAAAGAAAAAAAGGTACAACTAATCTTTGACTCAACTATGCTCAACCGATTTGTAACTGAAATAAAATTTCCTTGGCTGAACGAATTTATAGTCTTCGCTTATATTTTTTTTTACACAGTGTCTATGACAGCGGTCGGAATAAAAATGGCGCGTGCAAAGCGTTTTTATTTATTTATATACATATATATATAGAGACGTTGTTATTTTTGTTGTTTAATATTGTGTAATAATAGTTATATAAATTTATTTGATTTAACATCATTAATTGTAACAGTGATTAGAAGATATTACTATAAGAAAAAAATTGAGATATTGCATCACCTATTTCTTATTTGTAGAACTCACAATTGGAGAACTTTAGTTTAAATTAATCAGTATGGTATAAGTTTATGTTAATATAGATGTAATTAAAAAATCTTTTAGCAATTAACAAGCTATTATTGTGTTGTTGTCATGTTGTTTATGATAAGATTATACGGCCAAATGTGAGTTACCACGATTCTGCTTGCGTATTATGCTTCACATTATATCCCGCATCCAGATAAGCTTGAAAACTTAGTGTCAAAACACTTAACACTCCGTTTTCCACTGTCTGACTAAATTCAAGACTTAACCTTTAAGTATGGACGTCGGGTCTCACAGACCCATCTAGGTCTACGAATTCTACAAATTGGCCACTTCTCGGNACCCGCGACTGGCCGCTGCCTCCCCAAGTGGAGATTGAACCCAAAACCATTGCGTTTTGCAATGAGATTCTTTTTTCAGAAAAAACAATATTGCAAATAATAATGCAATAGGTAACAATGATTTAAACAGATTGAGATAGAGTTGAGGACCATCTCGTACACATCGCGAAGGTAATGATTGTTTTCTTATATTTTTACTACAATTATTAATCACAAAATCATATTAGTAGGTATACTCTAGAATAATTTTTCCCTATTTTTCCTAAGGAAAATTTTGTAAAAGGGTTTTTATGTCAAGAATGGATTTTACTTTTAAACTTTTAAAATACAAATATGTCGCGTAATTTGTATAGATTATTTTTCTCATTGAGGAAAGATCGAATTTACGTAATAAATGTTTCATATTTAAGAATCCGTAGTGGCACAGCCACAGAACACGACGGTTGTGGATTCCAGTCCCACTCGGAGATTATTGCATTTACTTGCTACTTTATGAAAAAAAAAATACTAAATCGTTATTCTCTACGAACCAGATCCCGTTGTAAAAATCTGTTTTTTTAATGAAACAATTCTATGATTCTATTTATTAACAACAACTAAATGTAATGTGGGGATCGAACCCATAACCGTCGCGTTCAACTGCCTCAAATAAGTATCATTATTGCAAATGATTTATGAAGCGGCGTGGGCAATAATCGTTAAAGTAAATAATACCGACAGTTAATGTTCATTTTTTTAGAATTTTCCTCTTTAAGTCTTGAATAATTAATGAATACATTTCTATTGTTTACGCTTTTTTATACTAAATATTTTTTTTTACTTTGAGGGCTCATTTTTATTTGTCATGTTTCATATTTAAGAAGAAATTACTCAGTCGTTATATAGCAAAATCATCATCAAAAAATAATATAAAAATCTTATTACATATATTATTAAATTATGAACAGAGTAGCTTCATAAGTCATAATTGGCGTAGCGACCAAATAGAGCCTTGAAGTGTATTGTAAAATTATATGAACACAGACGTTCGTTTTAAATGCAATTGTAATCTATACATAATAAAATCGAAACGGGGTCAAAATTGCAATTAAATATTGCATATTTTTTGAAAAGAAATGACAGGAGTATTACCGAAGGTCTCGATTTCAATATGTTTTTCTAAGCATCTAAAATATGGACCGTTTATTTTGAGAGTGTCCATTTTCTTTTGTTTCGAGCAAAATTAAAGGTTAGTATGTCGCTGATTATGCAATTTCATTTACCGACCGATTTTAAGTTGTTCAAAACATGGTTTTTTTTGAGAAATTAAACACGGACTAGTTATATATATAAAAAAATACATTAAATTAAGCATGAATTACGTGATAGCTCATTTTTCTCAAAAATGGACTTACACCACTTTCAAAATAAACGGTCCATATATAGCATATATCAATATAAATAGTTTATGATATCTGTGTTTCAAACTGCAGTTATCTTCATGTTGGGTGGTGTAACTTAACGCCTCGTTTTTCTTGTTTCCAGAGCAAGGAAATAAATAATTTCCACGACTAGGCATCGAATCAACAACCGCCACGTTTACAGTTAGAAGCTGTGCCTTTATTTTTTAATATAAATAATAAAATACTTTCCTAAAGTTTATCTAGGTAGGTAGTTATTTTATTTTAAGAACTAACCTAACCTAATACATTATACAAATCTAATAATTTCTAAGCACGCCGTTATATAACATAATAATTACAAAAATATAATAATGTTATTATACATTTATATAATACAAGATAACTTTTGAACTTAGATATTAGAATATTTCATGCGTATCATATTGTTGCGGTTCACTAATAATTATTAGGTATATTTGCAGTTAAAATTATTTTTTTGCTTATGTTCAAAGATTCCGATTTTTAATATAGAATTTTTCGGTAGCGCAGGGGCATAAGGGTGCGATGTAAATGCGACAGGTAGTGGGTTCGGTTACCATTACCATAACCATTAGCACCGGCCGCTGTGTTCGGGGAACAGCTTAAATCTTAAAAGAACTACCTTTTACTTGCAGTTTCGCCAGCTCGAACCTGACATATCTTACATGTACTTAGTCCAGTGTGTTAAATCGAAACAATTAACGTGATTTAATATAATGTTAGCTTTGCTCGATATATGGATTATCCAATGCAAAAATAAATAAATTCGAGTAGTAGTACCTGAGACTAGTGCGCTTAATCAAACAGACTCTTCAACTTACAATATAAATATAGATTTAGATTACTATAAAGTTGTCAGGTGTTGCCAGGGTGCCAGGGTTTATATCTTATAGAAGGTACCCTGCCTATATTTTAATTGTCTAGAGCGGAGTTCCCCAAACTTTTTTGTGTCGTAGACTCTTTGCCATGTTTTTTCGTGTTTGGTAGACCCCCTACTTACCTGATATTGATTTCCTGTAAATTTCTAACTGTAGTGAAGCTTAGTGTTAAAAACTTAAAGTAAAAACACATGATAGTTATACATTTATTAATTGAATTTAAATTATAACTAACTATTATCTGTTATGTAAAATATACGTAACATTAAATAAACATAAATTTAAACATAAACTTTGTATATGTTTTGATATTATAAGATAGTATGATGTAAGTAAATAGGTACTATCTGTGTATGTGTTGAGATCCACTATCGTGGGAAGGAAAAATGGGGGTCATTTTCATTTCATGGACCCCCAAATTTTTTTTTCGCTGACGCAGACCCCTTTGCAGGTTGTCATAGACCTCCAAGGGTCGATATAGACCACTTTGGGAATCACTGGTCTAGAGCGTCTCAGCGGATAGTATCTAAAAGATGCGAATCTTGATATTATATAGGATGTGCAACATTCTTGCAGTTCATTCGCACTTGTTTGACGTATGTGTATCTGTAGATTAAATATTATGTTATATATAAGTATTTATATAAATAATAAAGTACAAATTTATCTTATATGTATATATAGAATTCTTTCGTTATTGAATGACTGACAGACAACGCAGAGACTATATTAGGGGGTATAAAGGTATTTGGCATGCAGTTTGTTTAAGGGGCGTAGGAAAATACCAAGAGAAGGTTTTACAAGATTTCTACTGTTGAATTTTAGATATACCTATATTCTACTTAGATTTGCATTGAATTCTAAACTATGAAAGGTAAAAAATTAAATAGTAAAAGATTCATTAAAAAAGGTTTTTCTAATTTGCTGGAAAGATAAATGATATTCTTTAAAATCATATTCTGAAATTGTATCTAAACATAATTGTTTACTTATATTAAAATCTTTGGTATGCCGTTGCAGTACAGCAGTTTACTTTAGCGTATGAATTTATTTATAAAGTTCCCCCTTTACTCTGCTATGCGTGAAATACAGCGTGAAACAATTAGTCTTTTTATATTCCAAGTAAGCAAAGATGCGAGAAAAAACTTGTGACTAAATATATATTATTATTTTATTATCTACTATTACATAAATATTTTCTAATTTAGTAGTAACTAAGTTTATCGCGGAAGTGTTATCGAAATATGATGACACGCACGTGTTTCATGCTAAATGGCAAATCATCTAAATGTGGAAAAAACCTAAAGTTATTTTGTGAATAGCTTTAGATTTTTTTAAATACTGGTTTTTTTAAATACTTAATTAAGATAGTTCACGTTGCATCCCATACATACCATGGTGGGCAGAGGGATCCTGGAAACCTAGTGTTATAACACTCCATTCCCATTAAGCGAGGCAATAGGAATATTACAGCTGAACCGTTTTTATGGGATTTTCATTGAAAGATAGAGGAGTTTATCAAGCAATATTTTTTTACTCAAAGAAAATATTTTAGAAATATCCTTTTCTTAGATATGCATAACACGCTGTGTTCCGCATATAGCAGAGCAGGCAGAGTGAACCTGGGAGTCTAGTGTTAAGACACTTAGCTCCCCCTTAAGATACTTCCCTTTCCCACTCTCCGCCGAGTTCTCGAGGTATTGCGTTTTTAGAAAGTGGGAAACGAATTGTCTTAATACAAGGTTCCCTGCCTACCCTGACTACCCTGCCTACCCTTCTGTGTGCGGGATACAGCGTGAAGCTGAAAAAATATATATAGAGGACTTAATGTCAAGACGCTCCGTACGATTTCTGTACAAATTCAAAATATAAGATAATTAGTTACAATAATTCTTAATTTTAAATAATTTTATTATATACTAGCGGCCCGCCTGCGGCTTCGCCTGCGTGAACTACGTTATTATTAATTTCTGTCTCCATGACTACGTCCTAGTGACGTCTATGCAAAATTTGAGACTCGTAGCATTTGTAGTAACGAAGTTTCATACAAACTTTCGACCCCAAAAACAACCCCTTAGAAGTCGAATATTGCAAAATTTCAGATTCTTAGGACATGTAGTTTCTGAGATTTCGTGATGAGTGAGTGACCTTTCGATTTTATATATATAGATGAAGGATGTTTTATTAAGTGGGACACTATACAAAATACATAATAGTTAGGTAGATAAGGCGAGATAGACAGATGAATAAGATACCAGTAGTAATTAGTTTAATTTTCATGTCATTTACAAGGTGACTAAGTATGACGTCGTAATTTGACATTTCAATTACTTGTAAACCTTAAGCAAAAAATACGTCTTCGACCACAAATACTTCCCAGTTTCAAAGATTTTTTCTCACAGTAAATAATTCCACGCAGAAGGGACTTATTTGCTTCTGAGAAAATCAATTATATTTCATTCATAATTCAAAGGAAAACCACAATGATTAAACTTTTAAATGAAAGGTATCTTTGTCTGTGAGAATTAATTATTGGTGATTTGGGTTAACGCTATTGACTTATTGAGGTCTATGTCACCAGCTTCTTAGAAGTTGACTGTTGTGGAAAATGTTATCTTATATTGTAGAATATAAATAGTGGCGGAGAAAATGAGGTAGAGAACTCACACGATTTTCCATTTGGAGTTAGGTAGTGTATTTTTTCTTCTTTGGTGTATTTTAATACCTTTGCCATATGTGCTTTTGTATGTTATTTTTAGGTGTTTTTGCCATTTATTATTTAAAAAAATATGTACGAAGTGTTTTAAGATGGCTGGATTAGATTGGTTTCATATTGAAATCACTATGTAGTATTTAGAAAGAACCTAGTGTTAAGACAGGCGCCCTCATACACTGTAAAATTTTCGAGATATTGAATGTCAAGAAGCGGAACTGAACGACGCATATTGTAACAGAAAAAGAATTAACAAAAAAAATTCTACGAGTAAGAATCGAACCTATAATCATGTCTATCGTCACGTTTTCAGTTAGATCCTTAGCCACGATGGTGAAAATATATGTTATAGTTGCAATTTAGATTTATATTATGTAAGTAAATATTAAAGTATATAAATAAATCTTTACCTTTTACATGTATATATGTACGTATAATGACGTCATTGTAATGTTGCGGGGTATTGCCTGACTGACTTTAATTTTCACTCGTGGGAATGTTTTATTTGTAATAAGATATTTTCCTTATATATTTTTCAAACATATCATTGAAAGTAAAAATGTGATAAAATTTTAAGCAATGTTTAATTATATATATTTAGATAACGTTAACTTTAACTATTGTTTATTCAAAAAAAAATATTCAAATTTTCAGCACCCCGCAAGTGCTTAGAAGATAGAAAAGTGACCGAGGGTTAATTATTCATCCACCATCCATTTTTTTGCTTGACGCCGTATACCGAGCGGGTTAGTCACTCCAGGGTGAACGGGGTGCCAGTTTCTACTTCACATATTATTTATGTAAAGATAGGAAATTTTAAAAAATATATTATTTCAACAAATACAAGAGGTATCTTAACACTTATCACCTAACGTTTAACTGATAACCCTGTAATTATCTATGTATCTAAAACATTTGTTTGACCTCTAAAAATAAATACAACTGACCGTGGCAACTAAACAATACAAAAAGTGATTGTGATTATAGCAGCACTGCCGTCGAGAACGGGTTATGTAATGATAGACCTCGGCTAAGGTCTCGCGACCTTCTCGAGCAAAAATGTTAGAAATTAATTTCAGTATATTTTTATTGCTATATTTAAAATTATTTTATATTTAAACTAATAAAATATTTGTATATTATTTACTTGTATTTATGTCTATGCTATTAATGTTATTAAATTGCAGAATTTGTTTGGTTGGACGTGTTAATCTCAGAAACTGTTTCCAATTGAAACATGAGGAAGGCTATGAAGCTGTATTACATCACTAACTGTTTTTAGATAACACAATGTACTTGCGGTCAAAGTTAATTCGTTAGGTTAGAATGTGTCATATCTCATACGGATTTTTTAGTTATTGCCTTTTGAATACATGGATGAAGCCTGTAAACCAAAGCTAGTGTACATAATCATATTAATAGATTCGATCGATTCCCAAAATTTATTTTTGAACGTAGCGGGACGAGAACATAGGCTTAGTTGGTCAGAGCGCTTGCACGGTTTCCATAGAGGCGCGGGTTCAAATCCCTCTTCGTTCAATTTTTTTATGATTTTTTAAAAAGTATTTATTTTTCTTTGCTAAATGTGGAATAAACTTTAAAATAATATAGGATAAAGGTAATTTTTTTCGTCACTAATATTTTAGTCACTATTGTTTGTAAGTTTTTCAAGGGTTTTTCTTATGGCGGGTTCCAGCGTGATGGAACTATGATATATTTGTTTTGCCGCTATAACAACAAATACTAAAAAAAAATATTTAAGGCGGCTCTTACACAACAAACGTTATTTTTTTTTAAGGTTTTTATAAATAATGTGGTACGGAAACCTCCGTGACTGAGTCCGACTCGCACTTGACCGGTTCTTACTATAAAAATAAGCATTCAACAGAGCGGAAAACAAAAATACTAGCTAACTATAGTTCTTCTAAGCAACTATATATTTATAGCTTAAAGATCTCAACTTAACTACATGAATCTCTGAATGATAATCATAATTACATTTTAATGAACTTATAATTGCTTCGAGTGGGGTAAATAGATACCAGTTATTGCATATATTAATAGATCGATTGACTTAGAAAATATTATAACATATTGTGTAATTAGGTATATGGTAGGCCTTTCGTGGTGCAGTACCACGAAATGTTACTGGTGTTTGACGTACCTTAAGCAATTATTACGTAAAGAACGGAATATTTTAAAATTTCATTTTTAATTTCATAAAAAAAATAAAATATATATTTCAAAATCCACTTTTACTATTATTGGATGTATAACATTATTAGATGTATCGTATCAAAATTTTGCTGTTTTGTTATCTGTTATTTGCTTGATATATAACGAACTTTGTTGACTTTTTGTGGTTTAACTAAAAAATACTGATAAACTTTATGAATAGGTTAATTGTAATTTAGAATATTGTAATAATAACGCATTACATTTTTTTATGTTAAATGAGCACATTAATTTCCTTAGTAAGAATTGTACTCAATACCGTCGAGCTTACAGTCTCACGCTTTGCCTTTACTCCCACGATTGCTTTTATAATATACTTACGATATGTCTTATTATAAGTGATTGATGCAGCTTTGAATTCCACTGGATATATAATAGATAGATATAATATATAATATAATAGATAGATAGATATTAAAGCGGCAAAGAAATGAAAATAGTTATTTTCCTCTAGTGTTCCAAACTAAGACACTCAGATGCCCCCTTTCGCCGAATTTTCGAGACATTCCATGTTCAGTTCAGGCGGAACTTAACACCGCGCTTTGTCTACCAGAGAGGGGAAATGAAAATTATTTATATATTATCATTCCCCTGATTGAGGATTGAGCCCACAACCATCGTGATTACAGTCTGTCCCATACGACATTACTGTCCCATTACGCCATAAAGAGTAATCTAAACAATAGAAGGAAAAACTAACTAATGGAAAAATGTATATTTCAAAAATATATTTATCATTGTGTCCATTTATTAGTCTTTAAATGAGAGAAAATTAAAAATGAGTTGACATTAATAAATGACTTTCCTTCTTCTCCTTCGAATGTTCTTCACACGACGATGACATTGGCAAAGTGATTAGTACTTAACTGGCACGCTCGGAAGGCAATAAGATAAGAACAGAACAGTGAAATATTTATTTACGTTTATATTTCCATTTCTTCGCGGCGTTTAGTTCTGCCACTCAACACGCAATGCCTCCGGAATTCGGCAGAAAGTAGGGAACGGAGTGTCTTCACATTAGCTTACCTCTGCCTACCCCGCTGTGTGCGGGATACAGCGTGAAGCCGATTTATTTTTTGATTTATTTTATAGTAAATATTTTGCCTGTTTCTTGTATGTTTATAAAAAAAAACTTATGTAACTTAACAACATAAAAACTAAAGTAAACAGATTATAAATCAACAATATAAATAGAATAACATTTTTACACTGTATTTAAACTTCAATTTAGACAGTTGAAAATGAAAAGATAAAATTAATTTATATGATATTATTATTACTAAGAAAATTATTATAATGACGGACGAGGAATCATGCTCTGATTGTAAACTTGAAACTATAGTCAAGTCGTGGACTGAAATATTACTTAACTGGGTAAGTATTTAAGTTAATTATAAAGATTTTTTGATCGAATTCAAATAATGTATGACTAAATACAAAATTATTCTAAAAAATGTATGAAAAATATCATATAAAAACATAAGTAAATACTTAAAAAGTAACATTTTTTTGGCCAGAATCGAAATTTAAGCTTAGCTTACAGTACTTTGCACTAGTAACTATAACTAAGCTATAATTTATAAAATAATCCAAATTGCGTTACTTTATAGATTTAAAAAGTATTAAAATGTGTAAATTTTAATATAGCAATCAAAGGATGTCATGTTGCCCTGCCGCCTACAAAGTAAACATAGCAAATCGTCACTTTNCAGTTTTAACTACTCTATAAAAGCCTAATATGATTCAGAAAACAATTAATTCCCAAAAATGAAAAAGTTATTTTTTCAAACAAAATAAATAATAAAACTATCGTTTTAAAATAAAACGCCATTTGTAAAATATAACATAAACACGCACACATTTACCTGTCAAAGCGGCAATGTCGCACTTGTATGTGTGTGTCACACGAAATACAGGTATGGATAAAAATCGCGAAATTAAAAAAAATCCTACGTCCAAACTGTTGAGGTACCTTGATTAATTTCTTTAGTTCTGGGTTTGAAATATTTTAACCTATATGCAGTTGCAGTAAAAGGAGCGCTGCCTCTTCCACCCTGTATATTTGAAAATCCATTTTACAACTATTATTAGATGTATAATATTATTAGATGTATCGTATCAAAATTTTGCTGTTTTGTTATCTGTTATTTGCTTGATATCTAACGAACTTTGTTGACTTTTTGTGGTTTAACTAAAAAATACTGATAAACTATTATATGTGAATAGGTTAATTGTAATTTAGAATATTATAATAATATAGTATTACATAATTATAATGGCTAGAAATGACCACATTAATTCCCTTAGTAAGAATTGAACTCAATACCGTCGAGCTTACAGTCTCACTCTTTGCCTTTACTCCCACTATTGCCTTTATAATATACTTCCGATATATCTTATTATAAATGATTGATGCAGCTTTGAATTCCACTGGATATAGATATTAAAGCGGCAGAGAAATGAAAATAGTTATTTCCTCAAGTGTCCCAAAGTAAGACACTCACTTACCCCCTTTAGCCGAATTTTCGAGACATTCCATGTTCAGTTCAGGCGGAACTTAACACCGCGCTTTGTCTACCAGAGCGGGGAAAGGAAAATTATTTATATATTATCATTCTCCTGATTGAGGATTGAGCCCACAACCATCGCGATTTCAGTCTGTCCCATACGACATTACTGTCCCATTGCGCCATATAGATCTAAACAATAGAAGGAAAAACTAACTAATGAAAAAATTTATACTTCAAAAATATATTAATTATTGTGTCCATTTATTAGTCTTTAAATGAGAGAAAATTAAAAATGAGTTGACATTACTAAATGACTTTCCTTTTTCTCTTTCGAATGTTCTCCACACGACGATGACATTGGCAAAGTGATTAGTACTTAACTGGCACGCTCGGAAGGCAATAAGCTAAGAACAGAACAGTGAAATATTTATTTACGTTTATATTTCCATTTCTTCGCTCTGGTGTCGAGGCAAAGCGCGGCGTTCACTTCTGCCACTCAACACAGCCTTCGGAATTCTGCAGAAAGTAGGGAACGGAGTGTCTTCACATTAGCCTACCTCTGCCTACCCTGCTGTGTGCGGGATACAGCGTGAAGCCGATTTATTTTTTGATTTATTTTATAGTAAATATTTTGTCTGTTTCTTGTATGCTTATTAAAAAAAACTTAATTTAACTTAACAACATAAAAACTAAAGTAAACAGATTATAAATCAACTATATATAACAGAATAACATTTTTACACTGTATTTAAACTTCAAATTAGACAGTTGAAAATGAAAAGATAAAATTAATTTATATAATATTGTTATTACTAAGAAAATTATTATAATGACGGACGAGGAATCATGCTCTGATTGTAAACTTGAAACTATAGTAAAATCGTGGACTGAAATATTACTAAACTGGGTAAGTATTTAAGTTAATTATAAAGATTTTTGGATCGAATTCAAATAATGTATAACTAAATACAAAATTATTGTAAAAAATGTATGAAAAATATCATATAAAAACATAAGTAGATACTTAAAAAGTAATATTTTTTTGGCCAGAATCGAAATTTAAGCTTAGCGTACAGTACATTGCACTAGTTACTATAACTAAGCTATAATTAATAAAATAATCCAAATTGCGTTACTTTATAGATTTAAAAAGTATTAAAATGTGTAAATTTTAATATAGCAATCAAAGGATGTCATGTTGCCCTGCCGCCTATAAAGTAAACATAGCAAATCGTCACTTTACAGTCTACTTGATCTAAAAATTCTGTATAAGCATAAAACTACTTAGTTAAATTAAATACAAAAATGTCACTTTTAAGAATCCTTTACGTTAAATGTGATGAAATTGATTGTATACATTTATTTCTTTTCTTACCTTTTTTTAACTGTCGCACTATGTTATTTTCCATATATATTTTTAGATACTATATATACCTTTTGTTATTTTGCTATTTAAAGTCACTACTTTAAATATACGTCGTTATTATAATTTGAAATAGGCAGCAAATGGAAAACGTTTCGTGAAAAAAAAAGAAATATACATATTCATTAATTAATTTTTAGTTGAACAATTGTATCGATAGCGAAGAAGAACAAATAAATATAAGAAGTTTACAAGAAGTTCTAAATAAATATAAAGATGACATTTGCAACGACAACTTTGATCGTGCTCTTCTAGACTCTGATTTGGATACATTTTATCGAAACAAATTTC
This sequence comes from Heliconius cydno galanthus, assembly GCA_036379175.1. Taxonomy (NCBI): domain Eukaryota; kingdom Metazoa; phylum Arthropoda; class Insecta; order Lepidoptera; family Nymphalidae; genus Heliconius; species Heliconius cydno. Next base: position 534,478 of record JAKRZM010001012.1, on the reverse strand, counting down.
CTATACTTCGACTTGGGTAAGCAAATCGACGAAAATAGATTACTTTAATTTCGTTTTATAACATTTATGAGATAGTTGTGGATAAATATAAGTTGGCGTAAAAGCTTAAATATGCTTTACAATTTAATAAAAGTTGAGTACCTTATTTATGAACTATAACTGGCAAAGTAACCACCATCCAAATTTCATATTCTCTGATAGTATTTACGATGTAAATTGATGGGCGTTTGCGTGGAGAAACTTTCATGTGTTATTACACAACGAAGGTCTGGCTTGATCTGGGCTCTTGAGCCATAACAGTATCAACTTCATTTTTTTTTCAGCTATATACAAGTATAAAAATTACAGATTTTTTTCACGCATTTTACAACTTTTACAGTTCTATAGATGATGATAGAGAAACATTTTTCCTACTTATGTCAGCACTACTGTATTACTGCTGTACAAACACGAAAGGGAGAGTCAGCTCTGATATATGCAATAACTTAAGTAAAGCTGATCAAATTTTGATCATAAAGTTCTGTGAAATAATGTCTACTATGGAAGTAACTATATATAATATAAAAAATGCTATCGAGGGTAAATATTTTATTTTCATACTTACTCTAATGATTAAATAATACTTGATCTGGTACGTCAAAGCGAGGCAATTTATCCTACTTATCACATTGCATATTATGAGAAATTCGTAAACAAAAGTTTTGAATAAGATATGTCTACTATGATATCATGATATCAGGTCTTTGTTTGTGTTTTCTATGATATAGGGGCATGTAAATATTAAATAATACACAAATATTTTAAAAAATCTTATCTAAAAGTGTAAACTTGCATCATTTAAACTAAAGTAACATAAAAAATAATACTTTCTAATAATTTGTTTATTATTTTTAAAATATAAGTATCTGATACAATTTAAGGAGCATATACATTTATACAAGGAGATAAAAATAAAAATAACATAGACACAACGGAAATAGAATGGTCTGATTCTGAATTTACGGAATGTGAGAAATTTAATTCTCTAGTAAAATTGAAAAAGAATACAAATCCGGGAAAAATACAATTTAAATCTTCAATAACTGTCCTACCATCAGTTGTGAATGATACTTCTAGATCTCTTGATTATTTTGAAGACTGTTCGTCAAATGTATACATGCTTAAAAGTCATGATGATTATTTAAAACCCAAAGATGTATTAGACGATAACGATAAAGGTACAAATAAATTTATATGTCCTATAAATGTCCTTAAAATTACAATGTTATTATTATATTTTTGTCAGTCCACCTTAATAAATGTATAACAAATGTACGTATGTTTATTTTAAAAGATGTGAACGATGGATTAAAAGAATCTACTTCAAATCCACTCTGCCAAGATGACTGTGCATGTACCAGATGTAGTCCGACCGGACCTTGCTGTGGAGATCCAAAAGGCAGCAGAGAGTTATGTGACGATGGCAAAATGAAAAAGTTTAAGTTAGTTTTCGTTAATTAACTAAACATTATAGTTATACTTATTTGACCTTTGAATTACTTTTAATTTGCTCGGTATAGCAAATTGCTAGCTCGTAGTGTGCCAGTCGTATCTGCTTGCTTAATTAAAATGCATGATTTTTTTTTTCTACTTTACCCATATGAACCGAGATATTTTGTTCTCCTTTTACCTTCAGAATTTAAGACAGACGACTCAATAGTAGACGACTCAACGACATCGACTCAATAGTAGCAGAACCAAACTCTGCGTTTTGTATATCAACGGCAAAATTATGAACTTATCGGAGTGGCTATCGAGCTCACAACCAAAATATATATCAAAATAAGCAATTTCATGCATCCATGAACCTCTCGATTTTGCCTTCCTTACTACCTATTAACATTTAATTTTTCACTTCAGATCTACTAATCATAAATGGGCATACTATACCGCGTTTATAATTTTTACATTGACCTTGGTCATTTTTTTATCTACTATGCATCTTTGGTTAAGAAACAACATTAGAACGAAAAAGAAAATAATTAAAATTGAAAGGCGGGCTGAAAGAAGGTGAATATTAAAAGTTTTTGGTTACTTTTAACATTATCCTAGAAAGTATAAATACAACGGTACAATAACTAAATAAATAACGGTACAATACAATTGTACTTTCTGTAAACACAACGGTCGTAAGTTCGATTTTCAACCAGGGGGATTAATAATTGTTTTCATTTCCCCGCTCTGGTGTACAAATTGCGGCGTTGAGTTCCACCACTCAACACGCAATGTCTCTAAAATTGGGCTATCTGTTATTGGGAATGTTTGTTATTGGAAATGAGTGTTTTAACACTCCCCTCTGTCAGATACTGCTCTAATGCAACTTAGAAGACTTACTTAACTATATGAAAGTAACAAAATAAATATTTTTTTAGTGAAGAACTACTGTATTGGAGTTGGCAATGTGCAAATAGATTTTGCCATAAAGTGTTAAGTTCTTCGATAAATGCAAGCTCTTCTTATAATTCTATCAGTGAATGTACACTACTGTGTACAGGTCCTCATCTATGGCCCCTTCCAATTGGCAAAACCATTTTTAGTGAAACTATCGTTTATTTGTCTACAAAAAAGATGGAATATAAATTTAATTCTATACCATCTGAAGAAGTCAGACAGTATTTAGCTGAAGCTTTCAAACTATTTATCAAAGATTTGGCGAAATTAGAAAAATATAACGTTAAATTACAACAAAATCGAAATGAAATAGTAAAAAAGATGATTATACAAATTGACATAGAAAGCGACACTGATCCTAGATTACGTTTAAATACAGACGAGTCTTATAACCTAAATATAAAATCAACTAATACTAGCATTTTTATTAATATTACTTCATTATCTTTTTGTGGTACACGTCATGGGATTGAAACTTTAATCCAGTTGTTTCTTCCAGACCAAAGTACGGGATATTTAATAACCTTATCTGATATACTAATAACTGATAATCCTACATACAAATATAGAGGACTTATGGTGGACTCTGTAGCCAATTTTATACCAACAATGAATATTATTAAAACGCTAGACGCTATGTCATATTCAAAATTAAATACTTTTCACTGGAGAATAGGTGTTACTAGTTTCCCAATAGAACAGAATGTCTTCCAATTTGGACCGTGTGATAGATCAACGATTTATTCAAAGGAGGATATTGCATTTGTTGTAAAGTGGGCGGGAGTACGAGGAATTAGAATTTTGATTGAAGCTGGTGTGCCAGGCCGTATGGGAGTACCGAGGGTTTGGTTCGCTAAATCATCATGTCCCAAAAACAATGATGCACCCTCAAATCTGATACCTATACAAGATATATTTAATTGTTTTCAAAATATATATACTTTTATATTAGCAATAACCAAAGTGGATGATATATTTCATTTAGGCCGAAATATATTTCCTATGCTCAACTGTTATGAAATATCCGACTTGGATTATTTTGAAAAAGCCTTACAGCATTTGAAATTGGCGAATAAAGGATTTTTACCACGACTACCCATCATTTGGTATAATGGTAATTTCTTAAATAATTTTGACACGTGGCTGAGATTTGGTGTCCAGTGTGATTCTTTGGCATATACAAATTTAAGTAAATATAAAGTGATTGTTTCAATGAAATGGGATCTGTCTTGTGAGACGAGAGGGCCAATGTGCATTGAATATAGGTAAGAAACATTTAGTATCTTCTTTAAATCCGAATCGATATGTTTTGTCTAAGAGTTAAGTTTAACGGTAGTGGATTCGATTCCCACTCAGGAAATAAATTATTTTCATTTCAACAAAAAAAAAATGTGGCATTGGATTCCGCCACTGTCTCGTGAATTAAACGCTGTCAAGTCTCTCTGCCAAGTGTGGGATACTGAGTGAAGTAAATATATGAATAGAAAAGTATTCTTTTGCTAAGTAATCTGTTGATATTCATTTAGAAAGTAACAAGAAACGTCATCGACTATGAATTTGACTATCGAATCTGAAAACAGTTGCGTATCTGCTTAATAATTATAATAAATCATGTATTGTTACAATGTATTCAGAACTTGGCAACAAATGTATTCTTGGATGTCTTGGAGTAGTATTGAAGCTTTTAAAATAGAAGGGGGAGAAGCCACGCTTTGGACAGATTTTGTCGATTCTGGTAAGTGATCATTAAAATAAATAATAAATTACCACTTATTTTTACCATTTTTTACCAAAACTCTGTGTTCTGCACATATTTTATAGCAGTGTTAAGACACTAGTGTAAACTCCGTCGTGCCAGTGCCAACTCCAGGCCAGTCCAGGGGCAAGGGCACATACTTGTGCCACGAGGAGAGTAACGGATTGTCTTAACATTAGGTGTCCCCTGCCTACTCTGCTGCGTGCGGGATACAGCGTAAAGTTGATTCTTTAAATATTTATTTATCTCATTGAGGTATGAGATATAAATAAAAGAATAAATATTTTTTTCTGACATCATATCTCATGTCTCAATAAGATAATAATTTCAAAAGAAGATTTAATAACTTGAAAAATTAAAAGTTGTTGTAAGTAAAGGTGGTTATTTACAGGTAACTTAGATTATCACTTGTGGCCTCGCGCTGCTGCTGTGGCAGAACGTTTGTGGTCGGACGTGGTCGCCAGTTCAAAGCCTGACAAATTTGTATATGCACGTTTAGACGCGCACAGGTATACTTACTTATTTAATTCATCCGTTTTCTAATATATTTTAGCTTTAAAAAAAGTATGTATATAAAACTCTTTCGATAACAGACAGACAAATCATAGCCGAAACAGGGAGCACTAATAGAGAAAGAAAAAGAAAAACGATATTTAATTATTATTATTTCACGCGAACGAAGTCACAGGCTACAATTAAAGTGCGAGACGGAGTGTCTTAACACTAGGTTCTCTCTGCCTAACCTGCTGTGTGCAGGATACAGCGTGCAGGTGATTTCTTTAATAGGTTCATAATTAATATTATATATGTTCAATAAAAGGTCGCGCATGCTTCGTCGTGGTATAAGCGTCGCGCCGATATGGCCGGCATGGTGCAGTTCATATCCCGCTGTATGCCTTAAAAATGTACAATAAAACATTTTTTTTTAAATATGTTTTTTTTATTTCATATTATGATAGTGAAAATAATTTAAGCTGTCGCTAGTTGCAACTTAAAGTAGTGATTTTAATAAATTACATAAAAAAAAACTACAAATAATATTAGATTAAAATAAAACAAGTAAAATAAATTGTTTGTAACTTAAAATATATTTAATATACACACTTTTACACGGCTTACGAAAGTTCCGCCCATAAAAGTACCCCATCAGACAAAGCCAACTACAATATGAATATTGTACACCAGAACAATGAATAGGTAAAATATATAAGGGGAGAACGGAGTGTCTTAACCCTACGTTCTCTCTGTGTAAGATAAAAAAAATCTAAAACGATTCTTTAATAAGTCCTTTGACGTTTGTGTAAGTACCAACAAAGCATAAAGTTAGACCAAAAATTATAATAAAGATAGATCTCCATAGCCTCCACTTCATAAACCCTAGTCCTGGATCCGTCCAGTCCAGGCATAGCTCGATGAAAGCTGGGTAAATGAAGCCCATGTTAGATATACAGAAGGAACCTAGCTGTGGACAAAAAATGACATTTTGTTAAAACTTTTAACTTTTAATTAACTTTTTTTTATAAAACGATTAAAATACTGCAAACACTAAATGTTTAAATAAATTTGTCGAAAGAAAATAAAATAAATAGTTCATTTTTAATCACTAGCTGTTTCTGAGATTAGCGCACATCAACGGACAGACAAACAGACAAGCATTATTGTTTTGGATTGTAATTCAATGATAAATGCACCCAATAATAAATAATAACTTATAATATTATAAGTTATTATATATATAAAGAAAATTGGCTGCCTAGAAAAGATCATATAATATAAAATAAGAAAGAAAATAATATAAATAATAAAGAAAGATCACATACCACTCCAATAAACTTGGAAACATTAGGAAAAGTGACAGCGATGGCCGTTATGATACAAATGAAGATGGCTCTGTACACTCGTTCCCAAAGCCAGTACTTCGACGGATCGTACCGCTTGCGTATGTAATACCACATTAAATCGAAGGGGAACCAAAAATTTAAGGCGAACGTCACGTAAATCATTATTCCAAGTAATACGTTTAGGGCTATCGGAAACCTAAAAAAAAGTGTTTTCATATTTTTCATGAACTTATTGTTATATTATAGCCAAGTTATACAAAATTTTTACTTTATATTGCTATAAAGTTTCATCTTAATTCGTTCAGTAGGTTTTGGGAGAAAGTAACTAAACCGCAACCCTAACAAACTGTCACATTTATATTATTAGTACAGTAGGATGAGGACCCCCCGTAGAGCTTGTAAGAAGAGGTTGATGACAGTGGACGAGGCGAAAGAGGTATGTAGAGACCGTAGTGTTTGGCGCTCCGTTCTCTCTGACTACCCCGCTAGGGATAAAGCGTGAAGTTAAGTAAGTAAGTACAGTAGGATAGATAAAATAAAAATGAATAGTGTCAACTTCCAGAAAATATTAATAGTTTCAAATCAAACATATAATTTTTAACATCTTCACGCTGTATCCCGCAAATAGCAGGGTAGGCAGAGAGAACCTAGCATTACGCAATATAATCCGTTTCTAGAATATCCCCTCAACTTCGAGACACTGCGTGGCCGAACTCAAAGCTGTGTTGTATTGCCAGAGGGGGGGAATGAAAATACATTCATTACCTCAAGTGTGAATCGAATTCAGAATCATCACGCTTACAGACAAAAGCGGTGCAAATTCCATTAAGCCACAATGACCTTTAATTTAACATATTTATTTTAAAACAACATGTTCACTTCGCAATTAAAAGCTATATACATATATTTATTTCGCTAGTATTTAGTATTTTTGTTATTTTAAAGTAACATTTAAAGGTGTTAAGAAGTACTCACGGCTCTAAAGGAAAATTTAAAGTTACTGGTGATCTAGAGTCTTCACCGAAACCCCAATATCCAAAGAATCCTATTGTCACTACAATACTTACTACGACCGACATACCTGAAAATAATGTTTTAATATAATTTAAAAAATAATCCAAATTTATCTATGTCACCTTGTCTAATATTATACTAATATCCTCAAGAAATGCGTGGAAACCTATTAAACCTTTTTGAACCTCCTATTAAACCATTTTGAACCTTTTTGAAACCTGAAATTTACCTCAGATCAAATAGAAATATCTCTAATCTTAGAACAAAAAGAAATATCGAGATTTATATTATACATTCAGCGGTTTGCTTTATTTCCAAAGTCAGAAAATTTAAATTTAGTCTAAATATAGGTAAAAAAAATAAAGCAAAATTACCGCCAAGAAGAGCCAATGCCATTTTCTTTGGTTCCTCCATGTTATTTTCTATTGCCATCACAGCTCCAATGCCTTCCATACTGAAGGTGCAAACCCCCATGAACTCGAAGAGGCCAGCAACAGTTTTAAATACAGGCCTGTCTAAAGGACTAACATCTGTCATCTTAACAGCATAATAGATGGTTGCTATCGCCACAGATACTGGAAACATGTTTCTAGTTAAATACAAGTGAAAGGTATACATGGATCATGACAAAAATATGTTCTTCATATTATACTACTTCAAAATTACATACATTAAAAATTAATTGTTCCATTTTCTCGTTCTGGCATGGCAGAACGTAGCATCGAATTTAGACGAAGAGTGGAGGAAATAGTGTTCTGACACTAAGTTCTCTCTGCCTATAAGCGAGATAAAGCGTGAAGCTAACCCACTTTTATTTATATATGAAGAAATAAAAACTTACCTATAATAAAATCAGCAACAATCGAAAAAGGAGCTAAGTATTTCAGCGTAGTAATCATTCCAATTAAGACACAAGGCACGACTAGTATAGCAATATACACTCTTAATGGGGGATTCCCTTCCAATGTGACTTCGTGCGTGCCTTCCACCAACTGCTTGATAGTACGAGCCATCACTATTTGATAAACGCAGCAGGAACCGAAAAGGTTGAAACATATTGTAAAATCTACAAGGTGCCTGTAATAGTATTAAAAATAGAAAAAAAAATATATAGCAATTTTAGAATGAAAGTGTTCTTATTAATAACTTCGGTTACATATTATCCATATGTCTGTCCAATTTAATTACTGTAATTACCTAAAACACTTGCTGTATTTCCTCATAGATTCAAAAGGTCCAGTTTCCAATGTAGCCTCAGCGAGATCAGGGTAGCTCATCGCCGGCACTTGGACTCTACCGTACATTCTTTGTGCGGAATGTGCTATCATCTAAAATATAAATTTAAATATGCATACGAATGTATAAAATCATACAAAAAAATGTAATGGCATACAAAAACTATACACATACGTAATTAAACTTTTAGAGACTCTTTCTATGGCGATAACTAATATAATTATTTTTGAGGACTAATCGTAAAATAAAACTTTAAGCAGTAACGAAGGGAGCCAGCTAAGCATATCAAAGCGAAAATCAAAGGCAGCATCTTGCGGCAGCGCACACTCATAGACTAAAGGAGTATCCCCATCAGATTCCCCACGGCGATAATAAGCCGCCCTCCATATGTTTCGGTCAGTCATTGCTGATGTCGAAGTGAGGATAAAAGCCTCCCTGGCGTGGCGTCCCGTGATCTCTTGGAGCCCACTATGGCCTTCATCACGGCCGAAAAGAAATTATACCCTTCGTATTAGTACGCTAAGGCTAGGCCCACGAGAGCTGGNAAAAAAAAAATATTATTATATTATCGGATGTGAGTTCGATTCCCCCATTCTAGGAAATGAATTATTTTCATTTTCTATAAGAAATGCATTGAGTCCTGTCACTCAACACCCGATATCTCGAAAAAAAAGGAGAACCGTGTCTTAATTTCCCTTTGCTTACTCTATTACATGTGGGATTTAGCGTGAAGCATATAAGAATTCAGTTCAAGTACGATTTAAGTAGTGTTTAGTAGTTATTAATAGTGTTAGTTAAGTGTTTTCAACGAACAGGTGTTTTCCTGGTACATTTCCAAATGGACGAAAATGGAAAAATAAGTGATACTTTATTTTAGACACTACTACAATACCAATGTAGAATTATTATGCTATGAAGATCACCTTCATATTTATGAACTTCTCATTTATATTATTTTTTCGACATCATTACTTAAAATATAAAAGCCAAAAATAATTTAAAATAACATAAAAAGTTACAACTCCAATAATGTTATTCAAAATAAGAAGTTATTTGCTTTTAAACTTTAACTTATTTACCACTGGTTCACTAACAACTCTTCAACTTTGTAATATTAGTAAAACTATACGTTGACTAGTAAAGATATATGTTACTTAGTTGTCTTTTTAGGTGGTCTAGCTGCTTTGAAGTCATAGCTCTTAGCAGCTTCACCGGTCGCTTTGGTTTCGAACTTGTGATGACCTCGGTGTGCCGTGCTGCCACGTCTACTTGTTGTATTTTCTGAGTATCTCTTTAAATAAGGAATAAAAAATGATATTATGAATCAACAAGTTTATATTTTATTTATGATTAAAATTATCCAAGAATGGGTTTTAACTAACCGCTTATAGTAACGGAATTGGTATATGAATATACTATACAGTTAAGTTACTTGTTAGTCTCAATACGATGTTAATAAGTTCAAATTCCAATTGGGGCATGAAATATATTATAATCGCAATTAAACCTGGTTTGAACTACATAATTATTAAATTACATTCTTAGTCTAACAACATTATCATTTTAAAGACATATCTACACATCGATAACGAAAATTTCAGCCAATTCTTCTTTTCAGTTCAATTTCATAAAAGTTATTTTGTAGCATTTTTATCGAACCAAAAAATAAAAAAATATTCACATAGTTTTATTATTTATGAATTCATTGAAATAAAATAGAAATAAAAATGTAATAGATAGATAGACGTCCCCAGTATGAGATTTGCACATATATTCCATGTACAGACATCAATCAGTTACAATGTTATTAAATGTTTAGAACATAATACGGATCTAGTAAGTCTACATTGCTCGTTTTTACCCATGTACAGTAAAATTAAAATAATCTATAGAGAAGAATATAAGAAAACCAAAATTTCTCTGCCTACCATATAAAATATACAATATAAATAATAACAAAACAATACAAATCACAAATAATTGAAATCCATTCATCTAAATTAACATATTCCACTCTTTTCAAGACAATAAATCTTATACTGACATTCATAATTACTGAAAATAACACAAAAAAAACTCACCATCGTCTCCATTATATTATTTCAATTTAAAACGTCGAAACAAACACTTATAAACAAAATAACAAACTAAAACCATAATAACATAATAAAAACACTTAAAATATATAGGCAAAATGCGTTGAAATGACGGCAAATTTACGACTGAAGCGAACGTCAACCGGACTACTATAACTATATTGTTATAACCAGCAATTGAATAGAAGAGCAAAAAGTTTGTCTGTATTAATAACTGCTGTCGGTTCGCCCAAAAGGCTAATTTCATTGTGATAAATATAGACTGTGGCGGGGATCGGCTTGGTATTTCAACTGAATATAGATGTGGACTTCGAGAGCGTCGTACGCTTGGATATGGTGATGGGGATGATGTTTTTATCTGATATAGGGTCTGTTTAAAAAGATACATAATTATATATCTTTATTTAGTATAATAATGATGATTGTGTATTTCTTTTCTGATAGGGGGATAAACAGGGGAAACTTAGTGTTAAGACACTCCATTTTCCTCTTTCCGCCGAATTTTCGAGGCAATGCGCGTTGCCTTGGTACCAAAACGAAGAAATGAAAATATGCATAAATAATATTTTCATTTCTTTACTTCATCGTGTACCTACTTTTGTAGAGCAGGCAAAGTAAGTCTAGAGCTAATTGCAAACTACCTTGTCTACCTTTCAGGTATTTTTTAAACCATTAGGCACATTTTAAATGTTGGAACCTAACTCCTGGCATTGTCTACCTGGGCTGGACAAACAAAAAATAAACACAAAATCCTAGGTCTATAGAACCACGTATTGCCCTTGAAAATAATATAAAGTCTAATTCAATTCACAGTTATCGGTGCTATTTTTTATAAAAATTAACATACACATGTCGTACCTATTTCAAACAGGAAGAATTTTAGATTTTTAAATATTTTAAGCCAAACTATTTGACTTAAAATTCAAATTACACTTGGACTTGGTGGTTATAGAACTAGGAAAGCGCCAAAATGTTTTTATTTCAATGAATATACCTATTTATAAAACATGAATAAATAAAAAAAACAAGGAATGTTTAAAAAATACTATAATAACCACAAAACAAACAATAAAAACACCTTTAAAATTACAAAAAAAAACAAATATAAATTTTACATCTTAAAATACTTCTCGAATAAGTTCTTTAGCATTGCTGTAGGTGCCGACGACGCATAAAACGGTGCCAAAAATCAATATAAGAACAAATTTCCACAGCCGCCACCTCAAGACCCCTAGTCCTGGGTCGTGCCAGTCCAAACAGAGTTCTATGAAGGCGGGATAGATGAAGCCCATGTTTGACAGACAGAAAGAACCAAGCTGTAAAATATTTAGAATATATGGAAAAAAAAATATTTTAAAAAATCCAATTTTCCAATTTTCGCTCAATTTTGAACCCAAAACAGTTGCACGCCTTTGCTCCTGCGCCACTACCACCTTAATTAATTCAATATTGTTATTATTATTTTTTTAGATAATAATGTAAAATTGCTTTTAATATGAATATGGTAATTTCCATGGTAAATATGATATTACATGTGTAATTCATGCTTGTGGTGGAAACCAAATACTCAACTTCCCGTAGCTTATAGTATTTGAAATTAGCTGACAGTCATCCTATTTCCTTTACAATGTACTGTCACACTAGATTATGTAATGCGTGCTGTAAACCAGTCTATAATAGGTCTGGTTATTTAAAGTAATATTTTCGATCTTCTTCGAATCTTTCGATTCTTCAATTCTATATATTATAACGTATATAAGGCCAGTCGTGGCGCAGGAGCACAAATGGTCACTGTAAACGGGACTGGTCGTAGGTTCGATCCCCACTCGACAAAATGAAATATTTATTTAAATTTATATATTGATTAATAATTATATTGATTAGATAATGATGAAACAACTCATATAACCAAACAATTACTTACTAAACCGATAAACTTAGTGACAGCCGGAAATGTAACGGCAATAATTGTGATAACGATAACGAACGACGCTCTGTAGACTCTCTCCCAAAGCCAATACTTGGACGGGTCGTATCTTTGCTTTATGTAGTACCAGACCAGGTCGAATGGAATCCAGAAGTTTAGGGCAAACGTTACGTAGATCATTAACGCCATCATCACTTTTAATGCTATTGGAAATCTAGAAGATTAACAAAAAAACTATGAGAATGAAAACTTCAGTTTCTTTGTATGTAACTGTAACTGTTACTAAAGTGGGGGTTGATTCAAAGCCATTCATATACATATGTAGATTTCCTTTCATTAAAAATTACAAATAATGTTCTTATCGTTAAATTTAAATAAAAAAGAAATTGGAATATATATTTTTTACAATAAAGCGCTTACGGTTCCAAAGGAAAGTTCACAGTAACCGGTGATCTGGATTTCTCACCAAATCCCCAATAGCCGAAGAAACCGACAGTCAGTACTATACTGACTACAATTGACATTCCTGAAATAAAAATTATCAAAATATTATCCACGATAAAGGTCGGTATAGTTCTTGAGAAATAAAAAACTTACAGTTACTTATTCTATTCCGCCTTATTCCGCAAAAACATCAAGTAACTTTCATGCCAGATTTGATCTTTCAACGGAAAGTGGAGAACGGAGTGCCTTTAACACTAGGTTTCCTCTGCCCACCGTGCTATTTGCGTATCCCGCAAATAGCATCGTAAAGCTAGAAAAAAATAAAGTAAATCACCTCCAGCCAACACTATGGGTATTTTCTTCGGTTCCGCCATAGTATTCTCAATGGCCAGTGTAACACCTACTCCTTCCATACTGAACACGCAAACCCCAACAAACTCAAAGAGACCAGCCACGGTTTTGAATATTGGAAAATCAAAGGGCGACATTACCGATGTTATTATAGCGTAGTATATTGTCGCTCCAGCGACTGTCACTAAAAGTTTATATTGAAATAAGTGGAGAAACAAGAGAAAGGTCTGGCAGTTTAATTTTATAAATCATAATCCAGGATTGAATCATGTTTATTTCCCAGTTCTGGTAACTAGGCAAAGTGCGGCTTTTAATTTCGCCACCTTACGAGCTGTCACGAATGGAGGGATGCGTGGGGAACGGAAAGTCTTAACTGTTAAGGCTAGGTTCCCTCTGCCTACCTTGTTAAATGCGAGATACAGAGTTTTTTTTTTAGTTCAAAAAAAGTTGAAGCTACTTCACTATTTTCACTTGTTTCTCCCATAGCTATTAAATATACTCCACAGCCATACAAAACTCTGCCGTAAATTTCCACCAAAATAGATTTCAAAGTGACTGGAGTAGATTAAAAAATTATGATATAACTGTCACTCAAACACGTCTCAAGGACAAAATGACAACATTATTATATTTTTATCTTTAAACATTTTTAATAAAGCTTTTCTTCATGAAACAAGGCAATTTGTTGCAGAAAAAGACAGCGTTTGACTGTGAAAGCTATGGTTGTCCGTTTATCACCATATTTGAACAAATATTAAGTAGATGGTTGTGGGTTCGATTCTCAATCGGATTAATTATTAAATTAAATACTATTTACATTTCTCCTAACTTTGGTCAAAAGTGGAAAACAGAGTGTTTTAAAACAACTAAGCATCTTTGTTTCTTAAATAACATAACCTATTTTCGAATTACTTCTATCAAAAATCAACAAAACACAAATACTCTACAACTTTAAAATTTTTACCTATGAATATATCAGCAACTATAGAAAACGGCGCCAGATATTTCAAAGAGGTTATCATACAGATCAGCACACAAGGTATCAGGAGAGATGCCACATACACTCTTAGCGGTGGATTTCCCTCCACAGTTATTTCATCAGTGCCTTCCACCAACTGCTTTATTGTACGGGAAATCATAATTTGGTAGACGCAACAAGATCCGAAAAGATCTACGCATATTGTAAAGTCCACGGCGTATCTAGAAAATGCGATGATATTAATTTTATAAGGCTGAAGAGAATGTTAGGTTGAAGGCGCTGTTCTCAGGAACTACTCATTTCCACAGAAAAATACTTTTTTCTATCCTATCTACTATTTCCATTTGGAAATCGCAAGTAAAAGCTAGCGATAATGATGAATTGGACTTTAAATGAATGTCTAGATGTTAATAATTCTATCATTTTATATTTTTCTTTAAATATTACTTAGTTATAAGCATACCTGTAGTTATTAGTTATCATAGAAAAGATTTTTTAATAATTAAAATATATAAAAACTTACCGAAAACATCTACTATATTTCCTAAGACTAACAAACGGACTCGTCTCCAAAGCAGCTTGAGCTAAATCGGGATATGACATGGCGGGTACTTGCACTCTACCGTAGATTTTTTGGGCTGATTGAGCTAAAATCTGTAATATATTAATTATTATACAGTATTGCAGGTTCAATTTCTACTCGTGGAAATGAATTATTTTCGCCTCGATAATATGTCAAAGCGCGGCGTTAAAAGCCGTTTTACAACACTTAACTAATGACTTGAAATCACTTAAATAGTAGCATTTCATGTCACCGCATAGCAGGGTAGACAGGGAGAACTCAGTGTTAAGACAATCCGGACCCCACTCGCCAATTTGCGGAACTCAATTCCGCACCTTGCCATCAGAATAAACGAAGAAAACTTGATAAAAATAATAAACCGTCCGACGTTTTACAGTACAACGACTACTTTTTTCAAAAAAATACCTTGATATTTGCTTAGCATCCCTTCTCTTTAATTTAAACATTATCCTTGCAATTTTTATAGCAATCCCCAAATAAAACCGGTAAATAACTTACAAGCATACAATAACTGACGAACATGCCTAGCATTATAGTCAGGACAACAGAGGTCCACAGCCCGCATTGTTTATAGGTTTCGTGTATGGCCATCACACCACCACCAAGACAGCTTTTCACCAAATGCCCGATGGATTCTATAACACTGGAAAAAAACAATGTATCAAAATTAATTACAATGTTCAATAATCCCGCATAACTTTCCCAAATTGTATTATTTCTACTGCTGCTGCTTCACGGTGTCCATGTGGAGAAATAAAAGTAATGCATTTCCTCCAAGTTGGAATCGAACCTACTACTACTACTGTAGTTGCTAATTGCTTTGCTATTGCGCCATGACGGCCTCATATGTACATATCTACATATATATAAATAGATACATTTTCTTTATAAAACATTTGAAGTCCTTACAATAATAATTGATTTGACACTGTCTGCTAAATAATAACTTTCCAATAGCCTCAATGACCAGTCTGATTAGAATTAATAAAACAAACGACGAGTTTTGATAGCTTCGTTTAAATATTATGTTTTTCTATAGATTTCGCTGTCATTCGTCTAAGTCTGTGCTAAGTATATTTTTTCGTTAACCGACTTCAAAATAAGGAGGCTATCAGTGTAATATGTACAGTACGATCGACAAGCCGTTGCTGTCCTGAAATTAGTTTTGGTTTTTGTATTCTGTTTTCGAAAAATTGTGGGGACAGAGGAGAGCAGAATCTTAATTTATTTTTTAAATAATGCATAAACTATTTTTTCAGTTAATAAAATAGTCATAGCACACACTGCCATACATCTAACAATATATATGTCATTATTGTAAATGATAAGCAAGGATTTAAACTTTTTAAACCTAAAAATCTTCATCTAACAAGACCAGGGCAATTGCTTTACAATTTCATTTAAACGTAACTTGAACCCGCAACCATTGCGAGGTCATATACGTTAAATCTGCACGTCGATATTGTCGTTTATTATTAATTTATAGACGGTTTCATCAAGTTCAAGGTGGTCTTGATTTAATGTCGAATAAAATTCCATATAAGAGTTCATATATTGAACAGGCTAGCTTCATCAATAAACTAACTATACTGTATATCACCTATCTTTTTTTTTGTGTTTATTTTCTTTTATACTTTTTATTAATAATATTTTCTTAAAGCTTCACGCGTTATCCCCAGCGANATGGATTCTATAACACTGGAAAAAAACAATGTATCAAAATTAATTACAATGTTCAATAATCCCGCATAACTTTCCCAAATTGTATTATTTCTACTGCTGCTGCTTCACGGTGTCCATGTGGAGAAATAAAAGTAATGCATTTCCTCCAAGTTGGAATCGAACCTACTACTACTACTGTAGTTGCTAATTGCTTTGCTATTGCGCCATGACGGCCTCATATGTACATATCTACATATATATAAATAGATACATTTTCTTTATAAAACATTTGAAGTCCTTACAATAATAATTGATTTGACACTGTCTGCTAAATAATAACTTTCCAATAGCCTCAATGACCAGTCTGATTAGAATTAATAAAACAAACGACGAGTTTTGATAGCTTCGTTTAAATATTATGTTTTTCTATAGATTACGCTGTCATTCGTCTAAGTCTGTGCTAAGTATATTTTTTTGTTAACCGACTTCAAAATAAGGAGGCTATCAGTGTAATATGTACAGTATGACCGACAAGCCGTGGCTGTCCTGAATATAGCTTTTGTTTTTGTATTCTGTTTTGGAAAAATTGTGGGGACAGAGGAGAGCAGAATGTTAATTTATTTTTTAAATAATGCATAAACGATTCTTTCAGTTAATAAAATAGTCATAGCACACACTGTCATACATCTAACAATATATATGTCATTATTGTAAATGATAACCAAGGATTTCAACTTTTTAAATCTAAAAATCTTCATCTAACAAGACCATGGCAATTGCTTTACAATTTCATTTAAGCGTAACTTGAACCTGCAACCATTACGAGGTCATATACGTTAAATCTGCACGTCGATATTGTCATTTATTATTAATTTATAGACGCTTTCATCAAGTTCAAGGTGGTCTTGATATAATGTCGAATAAAATTCCATATAAGAGTTCATACATTGAACAGGCTAGCTTCATCAATAAACTAACTATACTGTATATCACCTATCTTTTTTTTGTGTTTATTTTCTTTTATACTTTTTATTAATAATATTTTTTAAAGCTTCACGCTTTGTCCCCAGCGAGACAGCCAGAAAGAAATGAGTGCCAAACGCTTACCTCTATTCATACCTCTTTCACCTCGTCCACCATTATCACCATTATCAACCTCAACCATTCGGAGAGTCTTTAGGTTTTTTACTGTGCTCGCAAAGGTCAACCGAGGTCTCAACCCACATCTCTTACTATTAACAATCTAAATGAGGTTTTGAATTTTTCTAGACTACGTTAAATAATAGGCTAACTAAGAAAATTCACGAATATATTCTATTCTAAAGATAACAAAATATGAAACTATAAATACTTAGTTTTTTTCCCAGGTGGTCTCGCACTGATAAAGTCATAATTCTTTGCCACGTCTCCTGTCGCTTTAATTTCATATTTACGGTGTCCTCGGTACCTCAGCACTTGATTTCTGTCTTCGTCACTCTTAAAAGGTAGTGTTCTAATTATTTTTTTTAATACGTTTTTCAAACAAATAAAACAGACACATTATGTTTCTACTTTTCAAAAATCATTGTTAATAATATTATTGTAATATTTTGACACTAAAATATTTTATACGTTTAAATCATCGTTATATATCAACAACTTACAAGCGAGGCAAATTGCCAATTCATTGAATAATAGGTATTTGTAATCAACGTCGTCTGGACGAGCCGCTAGATTATTATTTAGAATTTGGTTTAAAAATATGTTTGTATTTTAATTATTTCCATTTATCTTCTGTCTATGGTTCAAAGCGCGGCGTTGAGTTACGCCATTCACTACCAAATGTCTCAAATTGTCGGAAACCGTGAAACGAACTATCTGAAGGTGAACGTCGACTATTAGAAAAATACATAAAATAAAAAAAAAACTTCAATTGAACTTACTGCGCTAATTTGTAGATTATCTCGCCGAGACGCTAAGTTAGCATTCTGTATAAAGCATATAAATGAATTAATTTTACTTACAACAAAATTTGCCAGAAAGAATTAAAAAACGATAGTTACAGGAACATATTTGTTCAAAGCAAGTCCAGGATCCTCCCCCAGAAAATATCTCTAGACACGCTGCCCGGCGTTAAGTTCCGCCACTCAACACGCAATGCTTCAAAAAATTCAGCGGAAAGTATGGAACGATGTGTTTTAACACTAGGTTCACTCTGCTTACGTACGTTTAAGTTCATATATTACAAGTGTGGAATAAGTAATCACAATTGATTACCTATTTGTATGTGTTTGTAAGTTCAGTTTTAGAGTAGATTATCTATAATCATTTTTTTTTAATCTTCAGAAATCAGTGCCAGTTAAAATTGAATATGGATTTTTTTAATTATAATTTTATATTATATAATTATAATAAGGATTCTAAATTTTAAATGATTGTGCCGAAACTCACCTCGCTGTATCTTTTATCCTAAAATAAAAAAAAACATAGCATTAGATGTAGAAGATAATTATATTACAGAAACAAAACATGTATTTCTTGTCGTCAGCGCAGGGGGCGGTGGGACAGGGTTTGACTGTTCAACAATGAATGCGACGGTTGTGAATTCGATCCCAAGTCGTGGAAATTATTATAATTGTTTGCATTTTCCCGCGCTGATAAAAAAATGGTAACGAAGTTCTGGCATGGTTTGGCTCTGGAGTCATGTTTTTTTATTGAAAGTAAATAATTGTGATCACGCGAAATTTGTCGTCAAAATTTCTTTATTTTGAGGAAAAATTTCGAATAAAAATGCGAAAATTCACATGTTTAAATTTAAAGAGCATCTCACTTACCGGTGTTCGGACCATTTTTCAAAACAATCACATAACAAAAATAACAACAAATTTACAGTCTTACAAAAATAAATGTATAAACAGCAAATTTATTATAGGTTAAAAACTGATTGACTTCATTATGACGGGAGAAAAGAAGAAATATTGAACTATAATAAAAACTTTTTCAAGCAACATCTATACTATGCCATTAAAGATTTTAATAAATTTTCTTATATTAGCTTGTATTATTTAATTATGATTGATATATAAGCTATACCTTATGAAAAACATAGCCATGAGACATTAGGCCATCGTGGTACAATTGGACCTCTGACTGTAAAAATGATGGCTGTGGATTCGAATTTTTGCGATTTGCGTAGTGGTGTTTAGTTAATAGATGGGTAGTTTTAGTGGTGATTTAAACTATTTTCCTTTCCCCGCTCTGATCAAAGACAAAACGTGACGTAGAGTACCGCCATTCGAAATACGTCTTGAATTGAGGCAGATGGCAGGTAACCGAGTGTCCTAATGCTTAAGTTTGCATTACCTGATAATTATATAACGATAATCTAGAGATATTTTGAACATTTTTATTTATAATATTTTGTAATTTCGATAATGAAGTCAATTAACCTCCGTCTATTTATAGCATAAAGCTATGCTAGCTAAGCTATATAAACTATGAGGCTGCATTATTATCTTATATTTTTAATTAAGGATAAATTTCAATTTAAAGAATAAACGAAATAAATAAAACAAATTGTATGTGTATAATTATTTACAAACATTAATCGTTTATTTAAGACCAAAAATATCACCTTCTGTGTTCGTAGAAGGCACAAATAGCTCCAACCATCATATAGTAATACAATTATTTTGGAATAATGATTATTATGATGATTGTAATTAATGATTCTGCAATTAGTATTTAATGGTGACGGTAATAAATTAATGATTTAATGAAATAACTTTATAACAATCACTGATTTTTTAAATAAAATATTCTTACTCCATTACAATTGAATACTCTATGTACTTAATCCATTTTAACAATTTTGGAATTTTAAAGATTTTTAAACTTTAATTCACATTATTTATAGCTCATTTACTATATTTCTATGGAAATTTTTATATTTTTTAAAATTCGATTAAAACTTTTTCATATTTTAGTAACATTTTAATAGTTAGAACTATACAAATAATCATAGGCTAATGGTACACACGAATTAAAATAAGCAATACTTTAAAAATATGATTACAAATACTCAAAAGAATTAAAATGTAATAAAATGCTGCTGTTGAATCGAAAAATATACAGTAGGTATCTCATTTTTTTAAAAATTTTTGTCACTGACATTTTAATTTTTCATTCTTATACATATTGACAAAAATCATAAATAGAGTTGAAAGTTTACATTATGATATTATGGAACAGAGTGTTAATTTACAGTAATAAAAAAAAGCTAGAACCATTAACCCATGATAGAATTTTTTTACTTAAAAATTGTACTTGTCTATTTTGTATGTATACATATTCGTTTAATAATATAAAGAAATAAATTAAAATATGGCTGTCTGTAAAGGAAAATTGTACTCTTTTTTTGTACTTATTTTATATGTATGTTTTTTATTTTCTATAAACATATTATCAACTGAATAATATTTGACAGTTGTTTTATTTAGGTGTTCGAAGTCGAATAGAATTTATTTTAAAAAAATTCTATAACAAATTTTCAAAAACTTTTTTTAATGTTATTTTTCTATATTATTAAACATGATATCTGTAAATATATGTAATAAATGACACAATAGACATAAGAAGCATTGATTCATACATTTCACTTATTAATTAAAAGCGATTTTAATATTAAAGACTAGCTGGTAATAATTACATTGTTGTACTGTCAAAACTTTTTTAAATCTCAATAAATATAATTTACATTTATAATCTGTATTGTATTTAAAAGTGGATAATATTGAAAACACATTTTATCTTTTTAATTTAATATATATATTTTTTTTAATTATTAGCAATAAATATATATTCCACAATGGTAGTTTAATGTTTAAAATTTTATAATTTGCATTTTATTAAAAAAAGTATTTGAAAGTGCAACAACTTTAAACTATTAAAACACGTTATTATTGGAAGATTACGTTTATATTAAAAAAGGTAAAGCACCTTTTGGAACTATTGTATTAGTTAGGCACATTATTTTAATCTATATTTTACTGGTATTATTATTATTAATAGATGTATATTACAGCTGTACTTTTCACAGATAAAAAATTTAAAAAAGAACAAAAGTGAGTAATCACCTGAGTAAATAAAAAAGTGATTAATGAATTATTTAAAAAAAAAACTGAAAAATAAACACTTAACGCGATTAAACTTATACTTTGGTAATAATTACCTATATTTTTAATACAACTAAAGTTATGTGAGACATACAATTGTTTCATTAATAAAACTTAATCAATTTATCGATTAATTAAATTAAAAAATAATTGTATAATAATATTTACAATATAATAATTAAATATAAATATAATATTGAAAGTCAATTAGTATTTTTTTATACGAAACTAAAAACACAGAATTTTAAGTAACTTGGCTTTAAACGTCTTTTAGGAGTTTTGTACTTGCATTATTTATACTAACGTTAAAAAGCCTCTAAAGTGAAAAGTGAATGAAAAAATGCATTTTTTTTTGTAATTTCATCAACATCTATACATCAAAAAGCTGTGAATAATGTCTTATTTGATACTAACAAATAAATAATTAGGCTATAGATTTTACATTCGAACGAAAACGTAGATTAATGCCGCTAAGATTGTTAGAGAGGATGATGTGGAGAAGTGAGCGCTTCCTCGTTGTACTGAAATGTCAAAAAAGAAATAAATTAGTTAAAATTATAATTTAAATCCGTCAAAACTTAATATCATGTAAGACACTTATTTTTTATATAATAGAAATAAAATAATTACCTGAAGCGTGCTGGATCAATTGTGGTTCCACATCTAAATAAGGAAAAAGCAAAATAAAAAATATAAATAAAAGAAAAATAATTAATTATAATAAGCAAAAAAAAAACATATATGTATAACTAAAAATATACTTTCTACACTAAATGTTACTGAATAAAAAGAATAAAAAAAACTCAACTAATTAAGAAGCTACTGATAATAAAGTTCCTTTAGTAAATAACTTAATAAAAAGTGTCAAAAAATCAAAAAAAGCTACTAAAATAACTTAAAATAAAAATGACAAAATATTTTTTTTTTGGAAAAAATAGCAAAAAAGAAACATTTTTTACTGTCAACAAAATGGTACAAAAAATTAATAAAAACAATTACCAATATCCAAAACAATGTTCTCGTTATTCTCACTCCAGCTCTTGTCGTTCTTCACTTTGACCAGCGCCTCATATTTGCCGTTAACGATATCGAGCTCGTGGGACAAATGGTACTCGTGGTGCCTCGCTTTTGGTACGGGCACTTCTATTACTTCCCATTTGTTGTCCTATTGGTGAAATAGAAAAATAATATATATTAATCTGATAGAGATCGTTTGACTGTAACATGATGAGTATTGGTTCTATTCCCACTTGGGAGTATGAATTATTTTCATTTCATCGATGTGGTAGCTTGGTAATAGGTTTTTACTGCCTACCCTGCTATACAATGAAACGATGCTGATCGTAAAAAAATAGGATATTAAAACTTCTTTTTATTATACTCGTAGATTCTTTTCAAGAATCGTTAAGGAATCTCTCTCTATTTCAAGTCTCTGTTTCACTTTGTCTAAATTAACTTGAATTACTTGTTTAATTTCTTCCTTATACTACAACGATGACAATCGAATACAAAATAAGCACTTAAGGCTTATAACTAATATTATTAGATTACATTTTTTTTGTAAAATAACTTACCCCGCTGAGATCCCTGAACTGAATTTCAATTTCTTGTAAAGGCTGGTGTGAAAAGACCGTCCAAGATAATTTGTTGCCTTCAGCTTCGAGACTCTCAACTATTGGTCTTTGAACTAATTCAATAGATCTGTTACGTTTGCCAACTTCGTTCTCTGCCTGAAATATATAAAAAGAAATATATATTAAAATCTTAGATTTTTGCGAATTTTACTTTATATAGATTTATATTAAGTTTTTTGAAACATGACGTTTTAAAAACTTTGCAGCAGTCCGTAGTCACAGGTTGACTGAGGTGATCCGTCTGTCAGTTGACACAATATATAAAACTATATACGTATGTACGTTATTAATCTAATTTAAAAGCAATATTTGAAATTATATTTTATTACATACAAATATTTTTAATTTTCGCAATTTTCTTTTGTAGTTGTAAGTAATTGCAGCATTGTTGTAGCAATTTGTGACAAAATTGTAAATTTACCTCGCAAGTGAAAGTTCCGAAATCTTCATCAACGACTGGCGTCACTGTCAAGTTGGAGTGTTGTCCGCTCGTGCTGAGGACGTATTGACGGGACGAGCTTTCTATCAGCTTGCCATCTTTGTACCAACGGATGTAAGCACTGAAAGGAAAAAAAAAAAAATTTTTTTAATTTGATAGTGTTTTATTTCTTATTCTTATTTTTGTTTCACGATGTATTCTCTATATAACAAGGTATGAAGAGGGAACCTAGCGATAGACACTTCTCTCCACATGCACGCCCAGTTTTTGAGATTGCATGTTGAGAAGCAAAACTTAACGCTTTGTCTTCTTACGAAACCGAGAAAATAAAAATAACTCATTTCCATGNTTAGGATATTAAAACTTCTTTTTATTATACTCGTAGATTCTTTTCAAGAATCGTTAAGGAATCTCTCTCTATTTCAAGTCTCTGTTTCACTTTGTCTAAATTAACTTGAATTACTTGTTTAATTTCTTCCTTATACTACAACGATGACAATCGAATACAAAATAAGCACTTAAGGCTTATAACTAATATTATTAGATTACATTTTTTTTGTAAAATAACTTACCCCGCTGAGATCCCTGAACTGAATTTCAATTTCTTGTAAAGGCTGGTGTGAAAAGATCGTCCAAGATAATTTGTTGCCTTCAGCTTCGAGACTCTCAACTATTGGTCTTTGAACTAATTCAATAGATCTGTTACGTTTGCCAACTTCGTTCTCTGCCTGAAATATATTAAAAGAAATATATATTAAATTTTATATTAAAATTTTAGATTTTCGCGAATTTTACTTTATTTAGTTTTATATTTAAGTTTTTTGAAACATGACGTCTATAAAACTTTGCAGCAGTCTGTAGTCACAGGTTGACTGAGGTGATCCATCTGTCACTTTATTAATCTAGTTTAAAAGCGATATTTGAAATTATATTTTATTACATACAGATATTTTTAATTTCAGCATTTTTCTTTTATAGTTGTAAGATACTAGTGACTATAGTAAATTTACCTCGCAAGTGAAAGTTCCGAAATCTTCATCAACAACTGGCGTCACGGTCAGGTTGGAGTGTTGTCCGCTCGTGCTGAGGACGTATTGACGGGACGAGCTTTCTATCAGCTTGCCATCTTTGTACCAACGAATGTAAGCACTGGAAGGAAAAGAATAGAAAAAAAAAATTTTTTTTTAATTTGATAGTGTTTTAATTCTTATTCTTTTTTTTGGTTCACGATATATTCTCTATATAACAAGGTATGAAGAGAGAACTTAGCGCTAAGACACTTCTCTCCACATGCACGCCCAGTTTTTGAGATTGCGTGTTGAGAAGCAAAACTTAACTCATTTTCATGAACAGAAACTCTGACTCTGGGTTCCCTCGGCTATGCCGCAGTGTAGGCAGATGGAACTTAGTGTTAACACGGACACTCTTTTTCCCATTTTCTGTTGATTTCTGCGTGTTGCGTGGCGGAAGTCAACGCCGCGCTTTGCCGCGCCTCGACACCAGAGCGAAGAAATGGAAATATACATTTAAATAAATATTTCATTTCTTCGAGTGGGGATCGAACCCACAACCAGTCGCGTTTAGTCATACTTTGTGCCTCTGCACCACGACTGGCCTCAACAAAATTTATAGTTTAATTTAATATACATAATATTTAAACTTACGCAGGCTCATAATACAACGTGCATTGCAATACAGCTTCGACGTTGACAGCCGAGTTGACAACAGTCCTGTGTACGTGGACGTGGGGTTTGCCTAAAATTATATAAAAAAATAAATGTATTTTATTAAAAATAAACAATTTATTAATTTTATTACAATCAGAGTGTAATTAACAAAATATAAACTAATTTATAAATATACAGTAGTAATTTAAAAAAAAATAACATGAAATACAATGAAATGAAATTAGAATTGGGTTCCCAGGTACTTTCTGCCTATTCTCCAATATATGGGATACAGCTTTAAGTATAGTAATAGCTTTTAGTTCCCGAAAAATGTGTGGACAAACATATTGTATGCTTACAATATGTAAAGGCTGTTGATGCGCATTGGCGCAGTGTTTAGTTCCGCCATATAACACGGAATGTCTAGAAAATTCGGTGATGCGTGAGGAACCTTTCAAACAAAAGGTTTCCTTTGCCTACCCTGCTAAATGTGGGATACAGCGTAATCCTACACAATATCATATACTACTTACTTTTAACAGCAACTTCGATCTCAGCCTGATTAGTACCGACTCCATTGAAAGCGTAGCAGTAATATTTTCCAGAATGTTCGCGTTTCACATTCTTAATTTCGACTGTGTTAACTGAAAATTCTCCGTCTTTTTCAGTCAGGCGCCAGTTCTGTAAGAATGAAAATAATTAAAAATTATTAACTAGCGTTGTTTACCTGCGGTTTTGCCTATGAAATATCTAAGAGTTGTGTATGAAACGTAACTACCCTACATTTTTAAAATTTGAACCAATAGTTATAGAGATTAGCGCTATGAACCAAACATAAAATTCTCTGTTCATCTAAAACGTTATAAGGTTTTTTCCTTCACGCTTAATTTGTTTCCCTCTGCTTATCCTGCAATGTGCCCGCAAAAATATTAAGACACTCTGGGGAACAGAATGTTCTTTGTCATTGTGTGTTGAATGGCGAAACTCAACAGTGTTTTGTATCATCACTTATAAAATATAACTTTTATTTTATTTCTTTTATTATTACCTATATAGATATTGTTTATACATCGTGTTGGCGCCAAGTATCCGGTAAACTTCCTCATTGTAAATGGGTTAAAGTGACATATCAACATAAGGTGTCAATAAATTTGATGTATGTTTGTTTGTTAGAGGAAATTACTTGAACTTGACGTTGGGTTAAGAGATTCTATAATTATTAAAATGTTAATGCTTTATCATTATTTTGTAAGTTATAATACATGATTTTTTTTTAAATATTTTCATTTCACTCTGGTAACCAGACTAAGCGTAGCGTTGAGTTACGTCAACAAACAATCTCAAAAATTATGAAAACTTACTCCATTTTCAGCGCCCTTGGAAAAGACGATTTTCGGTGGTGGCGATCCAGATACTTCACATGTCAGAAGCAGATCGTCACCCTCTACTATGTGTCCGTTGTCGGTTGCTATGAATTCTGAAAAAAGAGTATTCAAATATAAATAATTAGGCCGCCTTTGCGCATTGGTGTGTTATATCAATTTCCTTAATAGCCCAAGATCCCAGGGCCTCCAGACCTCGTCATTTAAGCAAAGATGAAATTTTAAAGACCATTATTCTAATACGAGTATGTAGTTAAGAAAGTATGCGTACTCACTAACTTGAAAGTGGGGATCTTTCAGAAGTAGGCCACTTTCAAGACTGACGTAGGTCTAGGTACCCTAGAATTTCAGTTCATATTAGCCTGCTGCTACTCCTTCTCTATATACTATAGCTGTACCAAATCTTACTCTACACTCCTTCGCCTGCACAATTCTCGTGAAAAAGGCGCAAAATATTTTTTTCACATATAATTAATTATTAATAATTATAAAGATATAACTTACTCGAAATCCTAGGTGATTCCAAGATAGCTAAATTATGTTCAATAGACGGTCGGCCATCTTGCATCAGTTCACACTTGTACTTTCCACCATCTGTCTCTTTGACATCTTTTATCAATAGGTCAGTGGAATTGGCGGGACTGTAAATGAAAACAAAAATAAAATTCAAAACAAACATTAGATTTCGAGGCCATAGCTGTCTAGTGGTAATGTTAACGTGATGGTTGTTGGTTCAATCCACTTTCAGAAGCCTGATTACATTTAAATTATTTTCATCTCCCTGTTATAATAGCCAAAGCTAGGCGTTAAGAAAATTAAGCTGATTGTGATGAACAAAGAGTTTTAACATGAGATTCTCCCTGGATAAAAGATGACAGGATAAGAACCTAATGATAAATCTGATACAGCATGAAACTAAAAAAAGAGACAGAAATCCCAAGAAAAAAAAAATCGTAAAACCCAGTAACTATACTTACACAAAAAATCGATCTCGGTCCTCAAGTGGACTTAAACGTGATTCATCAGGTTTCATACTGACTATGTAGTGACTATCTTCATTGATAGACCACTGTACTATGATAGAGGGATCTGTAATAAAAAATCACATATTATTTTAATATCTAGAGACCGTCGTAGCGGAATGTATTGGAAATGGGGTGTTGCGGGGAGAACGGAGTGTCTTAACACTAGTTTCCTTCTGCCTTTTATTATTATTCCATAAACATATGTATATAGATAGGCGTATAAATTAATATTTTTATAGTATTAAACAAAAATAAGTGTATCGTATATCTATATAATAAATATTATTAATTTTATTTAAGTACTACTTTTTAGCAATGTAGGCTCTTAACTTAGAAGCTATTAGACTAAACTTAATAAGTGTATAACTTAGTTATTAATAATAAATTTACCATTCGTAAGAAAATAAATAGTTTTAAATATATCTTTTTCTAATTTTACAGGAACGTGTCGAAATAAGGTAACACCTGTGCTAGCTCATTTAAATATTGCATCACGATATAGTTCCGGTGGCGCTCGAACTTCCGGTTAACGGTAGTGTTGAGATCATCAATGTATGTAATATGTAAATTTATTTACATATACAAATTATACAATAAATGATATGCATATATAGTTATAACTTTCACGCGGTATATTAAAAGAACATAGTGTTAAGATACTCCGTTCCTCATTTTCCGCCTAATTTTCTAGAGATTCCATTTTGAAATGGGCAACTCAACGCGCGCTATCTTTTGTTACCAGAGCGAGGAAATGGATGTAATATATTCGTTCGAGTGGGAATTGAACCTACAATAGACGCGGTACGTTTGGAGACGCTGTGCAATATGCCATTATGCTACAAAGGATTTACTATCTTGTGCGCAATACGAAAATTTAAACAATCATATTATTTATTTTTTATAATTAATTAAATTGATATGGAAAATAAAGTCTATCTTCATTGTTCGTATAAATGTTGACTTTTTGAAATGATTATTTCTTAAAAAAATTAATGAAAGGAAAGCTTATGACTAAAATAAACATATAAGACATTTAATGTTTGATACGAGAAATATATAAAGATTTTAGATCACAATTTTTATTGTTTTTAAATTAATATTTATGCAAAGTAAAATCTTTTGAAAGTTATTTAATATTTAAACTTAAATTTAACTTACCAGGCGGTGATACGTTGCATTCTAATCTAACGTTTCTGCCAATAGTAACGTTGTAGTTAGAAGGCTTTGTCAAGATGACTCCAACTATGTCTTCCTCAGCGTCGTTACCTGAAATTATTATTTATTAATATATCATTAAGTTGCGGGTTCGATTTTTACTTGAGGAAATTAGTTATTTACATTCCCTAAGTACCCAATGCTTTATTTAGTGTGTCTAATCTGTTCTTTTTCTCTTTGTTATTTCTGCTTTCTTTTTTATATTAAATTAAACTTTTAACGCTTTCGCCTCGTCCACTATCGTCAACCCGTACATACATGCCCTTCTGAGGGTATGCTTATGTTTGTATGTGACCTTCTTCCAGTATTATCGGTACCATGCTCTCGAAGAACAACCAAGGACATCTTTATCTATCTAATATCTTTCAGCTAATATTAATTAAACTATAGATTGATTACCTTCAGCGTCATTTTGTGCTTCGTCATCGGTTCCTTCGTCAGCCAGCACATCATCATAATCGTCCTCCTCAAGTTGACGACGTTTCATAGAGTGTCGGGCTTCTGTATCAATGGAAGAAAATATAATATGTTAGTTTGTATATTAAAATGTCTTACATATTTTTATAATAAGCAAAATTAGAAAAACAACAGGTTCACACTGTAACCCGTATATAACAGGGAATCTCCTTTCTCTACTTTTCCACAATTTTCGTAACTTTGATCTCATAATAACATCCAAAAAGGTATCAAACTAGCAACCGCTTTCTATATATACCTATACTTTAGCTTGTTTGTCTGTTTGTCCATTTATCTTTTCTATAGCAATTCAATAGTGTATTTGTATCTTTGTTATAAAATCACTACAGCCATTAAAACTGTTATCCATATTACCATCTAACATACGTGTATCCTTAACTCCATTTTGGTCTGAATGCGCATTTACATAGAGCATTGCCTTAAAAGTCAATGATATAATGACTAGGACTCCTGTATTGCTTAGGCAAATATTTTATATGGACTCAAGGTATGACATGTAGCGGTTTTATAATAATAAATTATATATTTTTTAGCTTGACTTTTTATCGCCAGCCAGGTAGGCAGAGAATAAGGACTCTTATACCTCTTTCTCATCGTCCACTAACCTTAATCTTAATTAAGAAATAACTTTACTTATACGAGGGTGTAGAGCAAAAGAAGTGAATTTAGAAGTAATATATCCGTAGAAATTATTTTTTTGCCCACAAGACAACTGGATTTTCATTTAAATATACGATTCCTACGCATACAAATATCGCTCTTCTCGATTCAAATGTCAATTAACAAGGAATGTTTGTATGATATAAAAAAATATTAACTTCGTTTGATGACATTAAAAGAAATTAACTTAAATAAGATCAATTTTGTAATCATTTCGTTTTCGCTCTCTCTTACAGCTTGTATCGCGCGTGTACGCACGGTTGTCTTTCAAGCAAGTAATAATTCTAAAATTGTTTCCCGATGGTCTGTTGATACAATGTTTAGCTTTACCTTATATAGAGGAGGTTCAAATACCTTTAATGTTTACAAATATTATGATTTAATGGATGTTTATCGATAACAATGAGGGTTTTTTAAACATTTGTTTTTTTACATCAGTACCTAGAGCATTTTTCTAATAATATGTATGGAAGTTGTATGTATTAAAGTCGTGTCGAAAAGATAAACTCTTTCATAGGAAAAAGCCTAACTTAGCTATGCTTGAGTTGTCTACTCACATGGCAAGGTAGGCAAAGGTATCTGGAAATCTAGTATTAAAACACTCTGTTCCCATTACGACACTACTGTTCCTCACTTTCGACCAAATTTTGGAGGCATTACCGGAGTATTTCTTAATTTATTTTTTTAGCTTTACGAGCATATTTCAAATAAATTAAAAGTTAGGCAAAGGGAACCTAATGTTGCGTGTTAAATGGCTCAAGTAAGCCTTGATACTAGAGAAAATGTAAAACTGCGCCAGCCTCCTCTCAATTTTTACTTCCTTAAAAATAAATAAATAAGGAATGCCTTTTTGAGGCAAGAACATTTAATATATTATATCTATACAGTCATTCTTTATCCTGCAAAATACTGTAAAATAGATAGATGTAAAGAAGAGAAAAGTAAAAAGAAAACCAAACTAACTAACCAAAGCTATTCAAGACTTAGTTAAATCGGTCCCTGCATATAAATAAGCTGGTATTATGGACAGCGAGGAAAGACTGCATGTCGGTTCGTCTGTCACACTATGAATACTAAACAAGTTGAATGTCTTTGACGGACAACGAAATGGTTTCTTTTAGATTTTCAAATGATCTAACAATTACTTCCTTTGAATGTTTTTTTACTACTAGTGCCAGGTCGCATAGTAGCAAGTTCTTTTTTTTCTATTCTACGCTGTATCTCGTATATAGTAGGGACGCAGAGGGAACCTAGTGTTAAGACATTCCAATTTCCACTTACCGCCCAAATTTCGTTAAGTTAAGAAAAATATTATTCTTTATAAAAAAAAACAAAGAAATCTATGTATTCATCCTTGGCCGTTTAAAAATATAAATTCAATAAACAATTAGGAACCCATTTTATGTATTAATGCTATTAAAAGTGCAACTTGTATATTTTTCCAAGTAACTGAGTAACTTCCCCATACTTAACCATTTTAATTAGATAATAGCACTGACATGATCAATAGGCAATTACTTAAAGGTAAGTTTCAATAAATTGCTATACAGTTTACCTATAGCCTTGGGACATACCGTACGTCGTAAATATTTCCACTTTAACTCGATCGAATGGTAACTACCTATTGCTGATTTTATAATTATATGATTTTTTATTGATGCTGTCGACAGTTGTGCGTTCAATTCCCACTTAAGGAATATTTTTTTTCGTTTTCTCGCTCTGTTAAGAAGAGAAAGCGCGGTTTTGAGTTTCTTCTGCCTCGGGCAGAGAGTAGGCAACGAAATGTAGTATACGGGATAACGCTAAATTAATAACTCCAAAATGGGGGGAAAAGTGAAGAACGGAAGTGCCTTAATGGGAACGCTGTGCAATGCAAATACTGCGGCACTGCCTATTTTGCCAAGAGAGCAGCGTAGACTCGCCTAATTTCGAGACATTTGGTGCGCTTGTTAAATGATAGCTCACGCTACGCTGCACTTTACTATATAAGAAAAATGAAAATAAGTAGATATTAATATAAATATTTCCCAGACTTGGATTCGAATCCGAAACTTTCTCGAAACACTATGCACTATCCCACGCTCAAAGTTAGTGATTAATCACTCAGCTTTTCATTTCGTCGATACAAAGCCCCACTCTGTCTATCTAGAGCAGGAAACATCTATATTATAATCTTGTCACCATTACGTCAGTCACATGACTAACTATCCATCTTGACGTTTGTCATCCTACATATCTATATATTTATAGTGACATAAAATTTTCATATTGAATTTCAATATGAAGCGGTTGTGATTTCGAATCCTAGTATATCTAAAGGACTGTACTCTTCGTGTTTTTGGTTCAATTCTCTGTAATTTTTTTGCAAAAATAACTTAGTTTTGGGTGAAAATAGAGAAACGAGTGATTTATCATGTAACAGTTTCTCTTCCTATCACTTTTTATCACCCTCTACAACTGACAACGCCGCCAGTAAAACTAGTCCCAAAATAATAAAGAATCTAATAAAAAAGCGCATCACACATAATTTGGTTCAATGTAACCGTATAAGGAAGTAAAGTGATGAACGGACAGAAACAGGTCATTTCAATTAACTTTAATTAACAGACGGACATACAGCTATGGAGTATGTATACATAGATATATACATTTGTATGAGAACTATGTAAGTTTAGAACGAAAATTATTATAAAGACCTAGTGGCATTGGAATCTATAATAATATTATGAAAGTGAAGTTTGTTCGGTTGAAGGCGTTAATCTCAGGAACTATAGGTTTGAAGAAGACAAGAAGACTATAGTGCTATATTAGATATAGCT
>JAKRZM010001012.1:452606-500809 GCA_036379175.1 Heliconius cydno galanthus | reverse complement strand
AAAATCCGTTGGGTGGTTTAGAAGAAGAAGAGTTAGAAACAACAGACAGACACGAAAAGCGACTTTGTTTTATAAGATATAGGATAGGATATAGTATGTATACAATACTATTCAGAAATTGATATTTAATCTAGACTTAATTCTATGTGACCTAGAAGTGACCTAACAATGTGGGCCATGGACTGTCCTTAACCAATTAATTACTCTAACTTCATTTCCGGATGTTCCTACATACATAAAGTAATTGGATAGTGCGAAGTTTAAAAACATTTTTTTTTACTCACGCTGTATCACGCACACAGTATGGTAGGCAGAGGGAATGTAAAGATATGACGTTCTCCATTTTCTGCCGAATTCCAGAGGCATTGTCTGTTGACGGCGGTACTCCACGACGCACTTGCGTCGACACCAGAGCGAAGAAAATAGAAATATTAAATATTTTATTTCCTCGAGTGGGAATCGAATCCACAACCCGTCGCATTACAGTCTCACTTTGTGCTACGTTCTCTCTACTTAACTTTCGAAATGCGGAAGACGTATGAAGCTTAAATAAATATTATAAGAAACTAAAAATATGGTCGCCGTACTTTTTTAAAACAAAAAAGCTATAATCCTTCATATGAGTGGAATTTGATAATTTAAAATATTAAAATAAACTCTATTACTAAAAATTAAAGTTCATTTTTAATTAAACGTGTTGAGATACTCTTATTTATAGGAAGAGATGACTCACCAATGCAGCTGATCAAATATTTCTTATTAGATATTATTGGAACTTGCAGGCTGACGAGATTTTAATATTTTGTATTTAAATAAGTATGTTTCATTATTGCACTATGAAAAGAGAAAAGCAACGGGTAAAATATATACTTCTATAATAAAATTAAAGTGTTTGTATGAGTGAACGCTCCGGCGAAGCCGTACACTCTAGTGATAAATATATGTTAAAGGACATGGTGGTGCAATAGGAGAGTGTCAGATAATAAGCAAAAAGGTTGTGGGTTCGAATCCAATTCGGGGGAATAAACTGTTTTTATATAACCGTGATGTCTCGAATTCGGGTGAAGAGTGGGAACGGAGTACACTAGACTCTCTGCATATCATGCTATGGGAGCTTTAGCGTGAGACATTGAACTCCTCCAGTCATTTTTCAACACATAACCAAACGACAAAAAGTATGGACAAACTAATTTTATATATATTTATCTTTTGTAAGCTTCAATAGTAAATGTCTCTACATCAATCTACGTCACTATTGTGAATAGAATATATAAATCACGTAAAAAACGACATGTGGAACTTTCTTCCGTGTGACTTTGTATAGCTGTTTCTTTCCTTCTTATTAGTTTATGTATATGTTTATCTCTGTCTAACTTACGTTAAAAGCTTTACGTGCTATGCTTTATTTTTTTTCTTAGCTTCACGCTGTATCCCGCACGTGCTGAGGGAACCTAGTGTTAGGAAACTCCGTTCCCCACTTTGCGCCCAATTCTTGGGGCATTGCGTGTTGAGTGGCGGAATTAAACGCCGCATTTTTTACACGCTTATTATATAATATTAACATTTTTTTATTAAAGCTTGCCCACCGAACAATGTTTCTAGCTAAGCTTTAAGCTGTGTTAATATAAAAAATATATCTTTAAAAGCTAACTAACACCAGTGGAAAACAAGCATTCATTCGCTACTCGTCGTGCAGCGGCGGCGTCTTTATGCATTGGATATTATTATAATAACAGAAGCAAAATGATTTATGTGTGACCGTTTAGCGGTTACGAATGTGCTTTTTTCATTTGTTTATTATTGAATATTTATCTATTCTTCTATATTAATATTATAAAGATGGAGAGTTTATTTGGTTGATGATACTAATCTCAGGAATTAGTAGTTCCAATCGAAAAAATCATTTTGAGTTTTATAATCCATTTATTGAAGTCGCAGGTAAATCTAGTGATATTATTATTATATCCGCTTGTTTTAGTTTTTTTTGTGGAACATTTTCCGTTGAATTCTGCAGGTTATGCGTGTTGAGTGGCGAAACTCAACGCCGCCCTTTGCCTCGTTACCTACGTTACTAGCTTTAAAAATTTAATTCAAAATATATATAAAAAGGAGAATAAGCTTTTATTTTACAGTTCAGTTCAGTTCTTAATTAATGGCGTTTCGAGCGTGCCAGTGATTTTATATTATCTGTACAAAAGTAATAAAAAATATTTTAAAATTAAATACTGACAATTCAACTAACCTGTTCCCCATTTCCCCTTTTCAATGATTATATATTTCAATGATCATAATCATTAACATATACATTATTCACTATGTTCTTTCTCTATTTTTTTCCTTTTTTTCTAGGAAAAATAAATTGAAGCTAAATTTAAAACTCAAAGCTGTGTAAAAGCTTTTCTAAGCTATCTCCAGATATTTGAATGCGTCGAAGTATGAACGGTCATCTATAAATGTAAGGTTAAGGGCTACACTCGAAATCAAAAATAAATCGAGTTCAATAACACTGAATGCTTTTATGGAAATGTTTGTATCTATTATTATATATATGTATGTATGTAATTGAGTGACTTTTTACTAAAAAAAAGTTCAGTATAAATAATCTTATGTTTTTGAAAATCTATAAAATATGTTATTTATTAGGAAATTTTAATAAGTTCGGTCTTTTACGTCGATTAATTTAGATATATTTTAAACAAGATTAAAGCTGTTCTTAAAGCTTATTTTTCGAATTTTGGTAGAAAGCGAAGAACGGAGTGTGAATCCACCATCCAACAAGAAATATCATTATTTAGAGGGTTCTTTAAATAATTTCATTGGAATTATTTTTGAGATATTGCGTGCTTGTAATACCAGAGCGAGGAAATGAATATAAACCATTACCTCGAATGAAGATTCTACCCTTTCTAGAATAACATTAAGAACTAAGCAGAGTATTAATATTTTATGTTATAATTCTCTCCAGTACATTAAACATCNCTTTTCAATGATTATATATTTCAATGATCATAATCATTAACATATACATTATTCACTATGTTCTTTCTCTATTTTTTTCCTTTTTTTCTAGGAAAAATAAATTGAAGCTAAATTTAAAACTCAAAGCTGTGTAAAAGCTTTTCTAAGCTATCTCCAGATATTTGAATACGTCGAAGTATGAACGGTCATCTATAAATGTAAGGTTAAGGGCTACACTCGAAATCAAAAATAAATCGAGTTCAATAACACTGAATGCTTTTATGGAAATGTTTGTATCTATTATTATATATATGTATGTATGTAATTGAGTGACTTTTTACAAAAAAAGGTCAATATAAATAATCTTATGTTTTTGAAAATCTATAAGATATGTTATTTATTAAGGGATTTTAATAAATTCGATCTTTTACGTCGATAAATTTATATTTTATACAAGCAAGCATTCTTAAAGCTTATTTCTCGAATTTTATTAGAAAGAGAAGAACGGAGTGTGAAACCACCATCCAACACGAAATATCATTATTAAGGAGGTTCTTTAATATATAAAGAACCATTTCATTAGAATTATTTTTGGGACATTACGTGCTTGTCATGATACCAAAGCGAGGAAATGAATCTAAACC
This sequence comes from Heliconius cydno galanthus, assembly GCA_036379175.1. Lineage (NCBI taxonomy): Eukaryota > Metazoa > Arthropoda > Insecta > Lepidoptera > Nymphalidae > Heliconius > Heliconius cydno. Next base: position 497,207 of record JAKRZM010001012.1, on the reverse strand, counting down.
ATTAACTCGAGTGAAGATTCTACCCTTTCTAGAACAACATTAAGAACTAAGCAGAGTATTAATATTTTATGTTATAATTCTCTCCAGTACATTAAACACCGTCGTATAAAACTCATAAACCTGTTCAAAATGGGGAACCGTCTCGCTTTTTACTATATAGGTCAAATATTATGGTTTTGGTAAAATTTTAAAGGCAACAAAATGTCTATATTTACAACCGCTTTGGCTTCCTACTGACAGCGTTGAGACCTTCCTGATAAATAAAAATTTGCACGTAGCGAGAATCGAATCTGCGCTTCTCGGTAATAGTCCAAACGCCCAGCCAACTAACCGAGCCAACGCCGAGCCATATACTCGTATATGTTTTTATCGATCGGTGCTTTAATAAAAAAATATTTAAAATCATTTAAAATACATCATTCATGAAAAATTTTAAGCATTTTAGTAGCAATCAGCTTTTTTTTTAAGTTCTGAAAGTAACTGAATATATAGAAAATTATTTTTTAAAGCTTTCATTTCGCGAAGTGGAATTAGTACGCAATATTTTTATTTTTTAATAGCTTCACGCTCTTTTCCCGCATAAAAAAAGGGTAGGAAGAGAGAGCCCAGTATCAAAATAAGTACTTAGTTCTCCACTCTAAATATATGTTATTATTTTATTAAACTTAATTATTATCTAATTATTACTAATCTCAAATAGACATGTCAATCATCTATTGACACACATATTATAGTGATGTATGTATGTATGTCAAAGTTTACAGCCTACGAATACGCAATTACGGTCGCATTACCGACATCACTATTAAATATTTTATTACCAGTGAGATCACTATGGGAGCGGATGCTGTGTTTTTATTTAACTCGCATGAGTCATACTTTCATAGAATTTCACTGATAAGCCAAGTCGTTAGCGTTTAGCAACTTGTTATCTGGAATCTGGCGAATTAAGCAGTAGTTAACAATCGCTTAGCGAGGTTGTGGTTCTGGGTTCAAATGTCGAGAAAATGGCTATTTTGAACCCACCACCAAGAGAGCCTGGTAGACAAATTGAGAAGTAAGTTTGAATATCTGACATTTGATAAATTACACTATAGTGCCGAGTTATAGCCTATAGAGTAGTTGATATGGACAAATTGTGCGAAACGAGAAATATTTTCATATACAAAATCAAAATAAAGTCTAGCAAGAAAATTTGACGTAAATCATCACGTACGTACTGAAAAGTTACAATTTTTTAATAGCGATCGAAAAAAAAATACTTTATTCGATATACCTTATATCTCGATATACATTAATCGAGTTTTACTCGATGTACGTGAGAATCTTTTTTATTAAATAATCATGTTTCGTTCCATAAGCTACTTGGCCGTCACTAGCGTGTATTCATTAAAGTAAGATTACGTAGCCATTAGTGTTTCCCGTTAAGTAAGATTTTATCTTTTAAATAATAGTTATTACTGATGTTGCGCCTTTCTGCCTGACACCATTGAACTTAATAAAAACTTAGTTATCTGTGTAATAAAAAGCTAAATAACTCACTTTTTCTTTATCTTAGTATTTCCTACATTATACAGAGAAACTAAAGAAAATTTACCTTTCTCCACAGTTAAAAGGTCCTTTTTTAAAAAATATTGTTTTAAATATAAGAATGAGTAAAAAGATTTGTGAAACAAGAGTGAGTGTTAGGGGAGGCAGGAAGAAACCTTAACACATGAAGAGGTTCGTGATAGTGACCGAGGTTGATAAAAGAGGTTTGCAGAGACCATAGAGATTAATGGTCACCCCATATGGAATAAAGTGTAAAAGTAAAAAACAAGGTGGCTTAGCGCTATGCCGCACTTTTTCTGTTCTATGAATATTTTTCATTTATGGCGTTCGAAACGTTTCAGTTGAGCATTCTTTTGATGTTTTAACATGTTCAATTTGACGCTTAACGTCAAATTTATGGCTGTGACCATGACTCTGTAGCCAAGGGACAGATAAAATAATTTAAAAAATATTATTTCTAATTGAACACTTTATTAGCAACCCTCAAAAGAAGTTAAAGCAGTTGTTTTTACTAGTAACAAATAAACAAAAATTTTATAACTTATAAGTTTTAAATGCATAATTAGCCAACATTTGATAAAAAATGCGATCCGGAAAATGTGTGAATATGAAAACGGAACCACCATGCAGATACTAGCTATTGCGTTTAATAGGTCAGAGGGCGTGGAATAATAAAATTATGCGCAAATTAACGTTTATTGGGAGCTAGAATTTATGGGTTGGCAACACTGTAATTTGATGTATTACATTTAGGCGCGCGATTTTGACGTTTAGGCTATAATATAGCTTTTTGATCACGCGATTGCTGTACCTAATCATATTAGCTAAAAAAATTCAAGTAAATTTATCCTTTTTCCTATTAAAAAAAACTAATAATATAATAACCAAAAGGAGTTCTTTACGCTATCTTANTGAGAATCTGCTATGAGGTAAGAAGCGTAGTGTCGCCTTTACAACGTCTCGGCGCCCTACCACCTGGGACCACGTGACTTCCGGCGAATCGCTGATTGGTCGAAAACAGCAACCGGAAGTGTAAATCATTGGATAATCAAAGGGAAGTATACAGCGCCCTCTCACAGATGCTGTGCATCGTCACATCCCAAATAATAATAGATTTAATAGACCTCCATTCCTTTAAAGTTTTATTCCCTTTTAACTGTTACAGTAGTTAAATTAAATATATCGTAAATACATTTTTGGCGTGAGTTCTTTTCTAATATGGCAACATTGGTGAATCACATTACATTGTGTTATACATACATAACATTATCAAAGGTTCTTATTCGTTATTGAGATTTGAGTCAGCGAGTTAATCAGCAGAAAATAAATAAATAGGATATCCTTTTATTATTACAATATATTTTTAATATTAGAATATAACAAATTATAACTTTTGTAAAGCTTTTCTACCAAATTTCACTCAAAAGTTCCTTCTTTTTACTAAGTTACAGATTTATAAACTTTGGTACAAAAAAACTCCAATGCCTAAAAAAATCAACTGGGTAAAAGATAAAAAAAAATATCACATAATTAGTGGAACTAAAAAAAGTAGACCCATTGATGGACGCAAATGTTAACCTTACATATAAACTAAATCAACATAAAACTAGTGTTAAGGCACACTTCCCACCTAGTTTCTCACAAGTGTTGAGAGACGGAATCTAAAGAAACTTTATTATTATTCAAACAGCAAAAATTAGCATTACCCCAAATGGAGAACGCACCCACAACCATCACATTCACAGTCAAACACTGTACCACTGCGCCAAGGTGGTGTAAAGTTAGCAAAAGTCAAATATTTGTGCTAGTATCCTGTAACAAGGAGAAAACAAACGGCAAATGACATTACCGTTATGGCCCTATAAATGACATCATTGCTAAAGCTAAGTCTATAATGGTTTATTCGATAAAATTAAGCAGGCATTTTGTTTTGTTAAGAATGGAGAAGGACAACAGATAATGAATAGGAGAGTTTAATCACTTACTTGTAATATTAAAAAATAATTTAATAACACATTTTAATATTTTTAAATGGAATCATGTCTATTTATTTACTACATGCTGTATTCCGCATTTAGGAGGGTAGGTAGAGGAGACGGAGGTTCTCGAGACGGTAGGTATTAAATGCTATTTTGTCTTGTTACCAGAGCAAAGACTTGAAAAAGATTTATTCCCCTAAGTGAAAATCGAACCCAAGACACCACGCTTTCTGTCAGAAACAATCCCACTGCATCACGACGACCTCATCATCATCATACCCGAAAATAAATAAAACATTTACCTCTATTTACATTAATTAATCCAACATTTAGTAAAACAATAGCCTTAGCGGTTGCACGTGTAGCTTCAGGCATCTAGGTCACGGATAAGTACACTCTCATGGGGTGGCTTGTTAGCTTTTTAATATAAATGCACAGCACTTTAGATAAATAAAAGCAATAATTTTCAAGTTTTTTATAGAAAAAGTAATTTTAAAGAATGTTCTGAACCTATTTTGATAAAACATTTAATTTTCCCGAAATTAGAAAAATTCTATCAAAACAGGTCATCTCGACACGTATTTTGCATGGTTTTAGCTCCGGAGCTAGGAAGCCTCAATAGATCATCCATATATTATCAAATAGCCTCAATATTGAATATTCAGCCTACTTTATTTATGACATCAGCTAAAAAGTTGTTAATATATAAAATCCTTTAAACAATCAATTTTATTGAGTAACTGTACAATTGGTTTTTTTATTTGATATCTTTGTCCCTGCATAAACAAAGGGAACTTCGTGCTGAAATACTCTGTTCTCCACTTTCTCTCTAATTTCCAAGACAACGCGAAAGAAGTAGCGGAACTCCAAGCCGCATTTTGTTTACCAGAGCGAGGGAATGGCTATAATTCAAATATAATCATTCCCTCAGTGGTGTCAAATCCACAAACTACGAGATTTTTCAAGCCGCCTGTCAGGCAGACTATTCCATTACGACACGAAATCCTGTTACTATAATGTGAACATCATCTAAATAAATTTTGTTCCAGATTACATTCCAAGTTACAAGTTAGTTGCATCCAAATATAAATACATTTGCATTTATAATTTTAATAGCATAATAAAACCAGATCTTCGTCAAATCGATAACGTAGAAATAAATAATCGATTAAATATATTACTTGAACGATTATTTTTAATCGATCATTTTAAGTGATGTAACAGCACTTGACCTATTGCAATTGCTTCCTGCAGTAAAATATCGCCATATTTATATAAAGATAACTCATTTTATGTTAGTACATCACTATTAATCATGTTTTAAGACTAAGTCATAATAAATGTACCAGTATATAGTGATAAATCATATTTTAGCTTATTTTATTCCTATCTTACTCCTGTATCCTTAGAGGTATAATAAAATGTAATGGGAATTAATAAAAAAATATTTTTCCACATTTCAGTGTAGTCATACTAAACCCAGTATTGAAAGACCCCATTCCCTCCTTTACACTCCGAAAATAGAGTGTAAAGTAGGGAACGGACACTACGTATTTGAGTGGCGTAACTCAACTCCGCACTTTATCTATCAAAACGGGAAAATATAAATAATTAAACTATACCCATTCCCTTAAATATTCCGCTTCATTGATAGCCAGATGCTGTTCCACGGCACCACGAAGAACCCAAAAACATTATTCCTTCTTATCTTCTATAAAAAAATGCTTATACCTAATTGTTTAATACCAACATGTGACCTAATTTGAAGGCGTGGGTTAGTTTGTCCAAAAGCAATATGATCCGAGTCAGAGCAAAGAAACCTTGAGTGGAGAGACATGACAATATTTGATTTGGGTCAGATTTGGACTAATGGTGTAGGAATATTTGATAGCTTTGTGGTAAAAGTGTTTATTGGAGCTTGTATATCAGGATAGCTATCCTAATAGCGCAGCGGGATATTTTCGTTTAGCTGTAAATACGATAGTAGTGGGTTCAATATCGATTCGGGAAAATGGTTAAATAAAATTATTATTAGTGAAACGCAGCTTCGTCCGCTTACACTTATTATATTATAGCCAAATAATACAAAATATATACATAAATAATAGCTTACGTATTTTTCTGATGTACAAGCTGAAAAGTTTCATCTAAATCTGTTTAGTCGTTTTGCGCGAAAGTAGAACAAATATCGGTTGTTACAATTTTTGCATTTATAATATTAATAGATTGAAAGATCGTGCAAAGTGGAGTATGAGTAGGAAGGCAGACCCTGGTAATAGTCGGGATTAATGCCAGGAAGAAGAAGAAGAAGAATATTAATAGATTATTTCCTCGGTCTGTTGAGCTGATATGTGACATTAGAATTTGAGCAGAAAATGCAGGAGTGTAGGGAGGGGTTTATACTCCATACAGACATGAGAAGTAAATTCTAGAATTTATAATAGTATAAGTACTAGAATTTAAGTTCGTTAGGCAAGGGCGGGGAAATACGCATTGTAAATGATAGTTTAATTGTCTACTGTCTTCGCCGTCCATTTTCATTTTGTGATATGAACATGATTGATATTAATTTTCTTAACATACACTTTTCTATTGTGTAATAATGGGAATATCATTCCAATTTGATAAGACACAATAGATGCGTTGTTAGGTTACGCTATATAAAACTTTTTGTACAACTCTTGTACTTCAACAAGTCAAAATATCAAAAAGGAACGGAGTGTCTTAACATTAGATTTCCTCTGCCTACGCTGCCATTTACGGGCTCCAGTGTGAAATTAAAAATTAATAATAATACGAAAAGTTCATTTTGTTAAATTCTCGAGAAATACATCTTAGATAGGACTTAGTCACGCACGCATGACCTAGACTGCATGTGAAGGGAATACCAACATAGGCTACGTGTATTTTATTTGTTCAACATTTTATTATAGGCCGACGAGGCGTAGATGTACGGGCGTGCGACTTTAAATGCGGCGGTTGTGGATTCGATTTCCATTTGGGGGAAGATTTAATATTTTCATTTCTTCGCTATGATAATGATGCAAAGCGCGGCGTTGAGTTCCGCAGGGAACATAGTGTTAAGACACTCCGTTCCTCATTAAAACACTTCCGTCCCTACTTTCGAAACACACTGCGAAACTCAACGCCGTTGCTAGAACGAATAAAATAAAATATTATTTTAAGTACTTTATTACTTTAAGTGAGAATCAAATCGTTTACTGTCGTTTACCTCTGCGCCGCGACCGCCCGACGAGAAACTACTTCAGAAATTACTATTATATAGGTACCTATCTGTCATACATCTTGTAAACCTTTCCAAAATTGGCTTCGTCGAGTCTTAATTCTTGTACTGCTTACCTGTAACCAAAAGAAAAAAACATTATTATCGTATACATACCAAATTATAGTGTAAGTACAAAAATATGTTAATTGTAGACGAGAGTCTGTAAGATTTTATGAATTTTATATGAAGTTTTTTCTATTTGGTATAGTATTTCAATAACATATAAAATATTATTTAAAAATATTTTTTTAGTCAATTAAGCAAGCATATAATTAGGTCACTGGACAAACTAAATAAAGAATCGAACTCCCGACCACCGTATACTAGTACAAGCACAGAACAAAACTAATTAAAATGTACACACTGTTAGAATCAAGAATACCAAATTACAACTTTACAATTATGATTGACGTACTTCCGTTACGCATCGCAAACGTGATGGAAACTGGAGGCCTTGTGAGTTTCCTTAGAAGTTAGAACTGTTACTATAATATATATAAATATATATATTTATATATCTTTTAGTTTAGCGATATATTGGCCAAAATATTTTAATTCTAATTCATCGGACGCCGTAGTGGCTCAATGGTCCAGTGTGTCACAGTAAGTGATGGTTATGGGTTCGGCTTCACTCAGGGGAATCAATTTCTCAGTAGAATATTAAATGTTTCTTGGTGTAGTATAGATTTTTTTTGGATTAACGTTATGGCTGTGGTTTTCAAGCCAATGTTGCGGCATGATAAATTATATTTTTTTCTCTATACGGTTATGTAAAGTATAACATTTAATTACGTATTATTATTATAGACATATGTTATAAATTATAATTTATGATAAGAACTAATTTGTAAAGGGTGCAAGGTCTTTACAGTAACCAAAAAACACACCACTAAACAATCACTGTATATCCTGAACCTCATCTACAAGACTTCCAAGCCCCAAATCTAATTTAAAAGAGTACCACTTCTTCTTTAACAAAGAAAAACAAAAGCAGGATTAAAAATAATCAGTTGATTTATATCGACGGTAACATTAATATCTGAGATGTCGCTACGCTTCGTATCTGATGCACTTTATTCAAACAATTTAACTTTAATATTGACGCGTGACTCCGTGAAGTGAATTTTGTAGGGTACAAGTGACAAACTGGTCCATTTAATGTTACACTAAAGTTTCACTAAAGTTCTACAGTAGAAAAGCTGTAAAGGCGAAGATTGTGCGTTCGATTCCCACTCATGGAAATGATTTCGTTAACTCGGTTCGGTTCTTTATTTATGGCGCTTCGAGCGTGCCAGTTGAGCACTATTCACTTCGCTAATGTCACGTTGTATGGAGAACACACAAAGGAGATTGCACGGTAAAAAAGATTTCGTTAACTTTCTTTGGTAATAAAAAACTTCATGACATTGACTTGTCTTTAAAACCGAGCGGTGTAATAAGAGTGTCTTAACACTAGGTTCCCTCTGTCTCCACTGACTATGTGGGATAGAGCGTGAAAACAAAACTTTTTTTGCTAAAAGAACTAAAACATAATTTTTTTAAAAAAAATTAATCATTTTCAATCATATACTGCAATTTTAAACAAGATATTATTTATACATGTATGGCTTAGCTCAATTTTTAATCAAATGGCAGTGAAAGTGGTCTCTATTTATCATTTTTACGGCAAAAATTGTATTAAAAAATAATTTTATTTAATCAAAAAAAAACGTAGAACTGTCCCAACTTGCACCAAATCAAATTCAAACGCCGACTCATGCAGTAACGCATTCAATTGCCTCTCATCATGTTGCATGGCTGAATCATTGACGAGGTATCCACTTGTGGCTGTCATAGAGCCTTTACTTGTACCGTGGATTACTTAAAGCTCTTTTTATATTAGTACAGGTTTCTTTTATATTTTCCTTATCTTATTTCTTACCTAATCTGGACTAGTTAGTTCGAAAATACCTAAATTTTTTTCTAAATTTTTGCATTTTTGCATTGCATTTAAAATATTTCTCTTTCAAATATTATTAAATATTTCAGTAGCTGTTGAAAAGATTAATATTTATTACTTAATTATCTTTTTTTAGCTTCACGCTGTATCCTGCACATAGCAGGGTAAGTCGCAAGGACCCTAGGGACCCAGTGTTGAGGCTCCAATCCCATTAAGGCGTTTTTGTCATGCTTTCCATTAAATTATATATGCATTTACTTGTCGATATACGACTTAAATATCTAAAATGTATTAAAATCCTAAAATTTTTTATACCTGGAATTCGAATAACCTTTACGTTGATGTAATGCTAAACGGAGAGTTTTGATACTAGGTTCCCTCTGCCTGTGCCTGTCATATTATTGGATACTTATACATCAAGTATAATTTTATTTATATTAATTTCAAGACATATAAAATTTCGCAAGACAGTATAAAATTAATTAGCCTCGCGCTCGGTAACCAGAGATCTTGACATGAGTGATTTTTATAATTCGTTGAAATACGATATTTTGGTCGGAATGTTCATTTGATATGTCATTTTTATATGTCAGATTGAACGTCAAGTTTCATTTGCTAAAAGATTAATTGCATCGTTATTTTTATTTATTTATTTATTCGGATTACCATTTTTTCCTTCTTTGTATGGCGGAAGTGAACGCCGTAATTGCCGCCATAATTCAACAAAGGGTCAATATTTTGTCGATTTGAAATTAAAGTCACAATCGACAGTTAACGTAGTTTATTTTTTCATAAAATTACCAAAAAAATAAAATTTTATCGATTTTCCTGTATTATCTGCGAAAAGCTCTCGATCGAATTTTATATGTTTTTTATTCTAAGTATCTAATATTGTAATGAGATTCAATGAAAATAGACGGGCCTGGTTTAACAAGTAAATAAATATTTAAAGCATAGGTATGAAACATGCTCATGTGGGATTCCAACCCACAACTATCAAATTTTGTAGGTATGGTGTAGGTGGACATATTTCATATTAAGAAGGTGTAAATTATGAAATATTTTTTTACCTAGTACCTAGTGAGATTTCACTTTACCTTGTAAATAAGCACATTTTAAAAATAGTGCTTTGAAATTTTGTGAATTCGGTGGAAAATGGGAATAGTAGAGTCGTAAGTCTTAATGGGAACGGAGTGTTACAACACTAGGTTCAATAAAAAAAAGAAAGTTAAAAAAAGTATACATGTACAAACATTGCGTTCAATCTGTGCCTTGATGGCGATTATAAAATATTTAAAGAATTTTCCATATAAAAGCTTACGTCAGATAGTTTTATGTATGTAAACATCATAGTAGTCATCTATCGTCATTGTTATAACAAAGTCTCCAAATATTGGGTGCGGCTTTAAACTGAGGTCATGAACATCATTAGGGAGGCCGTGATATGGATCTCAGATATTAGGAAAAAGGGCTATTATAATTTTTTTTTTTTTTTTATCACGCTGTATCCCGCATTTAGCACGATAGGCACAGCGAATTTTTGAATTCAATACTTGAAGCTCATCTTTACATTTATAAAATTTTCAGACTTTTAAAATTACCAATAATTTATTTAAAAAACAGAAGCTAAGGTCTACAGGATGCGGGAAACATACTTTTTTTAGTACATATTATACGTGAAATAATTTACAATTCTATAAAGTATTTTGCTACTTTTTATCGATCTTCAGTGAATGGGACATTCAAGGATTTCAAGATGTCAATGACAAGTTTTTTGTGAATATAATTTTTGGCTGACCTAACAAAATAATGTCGATAGCACGAGCCTGATCAAATGCGATGACAGGGGGTTCGAAAAAATAAATTATGTGGATAGGTGACGCTCTCTATGGTTTCACGCTATATCCCGCACATAGCACGGTAGGCAATTATGCGTGCGACTGTAAACGCGACAGGTTGTGGGTTCGATTTCCACTCGAGGATAATGCAATATTTCATATTTTAATTTCCCCCCTCTATAATAGGGAACGGAAGTAGGATAATGTAAGTTATCTTCGCGAATTCTAAAACATATAGAAAATCAATTTAGACAAAGGGCTAGTTATGCGTCTTATCACTAGGTTGCCTTTTGTTGCCTTTGTCTACCCTGCTATGTGCAGAATACAGCGTGAAACAAACAAAATAATGTTTAAACACTTATATTATTACAATCACATAAAATTTACAATAACATAAAGACCTATTAAACGATTGACCTCATTACAAGGTTATATTTTTTTCTTGGCCATTGAGAGGACGTTCCGACGTGGGAAAGTTTTCTGAGAAGCTCTTTACAAAAAGCTGTAAGTATTTAGGATGCATTTAATATACAACTTTCGCCATTACTGACTTTACTGACATACTCGTAAAACTACGGTCAAGTCGATTTTATTAGGGTTTTGTAGTTTGTATGACCATCTGGATATTAAAAGTATAGTTACATATAAATAATATAAGTAGCGCCTAACGCTACTTATCGTTGCGTTACAGTTTTTCTGGGTTCGATTTTTATCCTAAGCAATTACTTTTTTTATCCTTCGTTCTAAAAAGATAAAATGGTGTTCAGCTTCTCTACTTATTTCTTTCTTAATAAATTTCAGATTTTTATAAAAAAGAATCTTTTTAGTTAAAGGTAATTTTTATGTTCTTCCAAACCACATATGATTAGAACTATATGTATATTGTATGGGTATATCTGATGAATAAAGAATAAGAGGAATAAGAAGAACAAGAAGAATATCATAATTATGATTCTTTCTGGATATTTAAGTAATTGTCAAAATTTAAAAACAAATATATTGTACGGAATCCTTTACATTGCAATGCTACTCGGAATTGACCGAACTTTTATAGTAATGTTAATTGTTGTATAATTACTTAACCACTTACATTCTTACAAGTAAAAATAAAAGGTTTATAGGTTATATTATTGCAATATATATTTTTTCATGATTATTCTCATTTTGGAGTACCTATTACATTGTAAGAATATTGTATTGTATTGTACGGTTTCGAGGACTGTTTAATATACTCGATTCCAATTTCTGCATCACATTTTCAATTAGCGGAAATCAACTACGTATGTCACTATGTTTTCTAGTGGACTCTAACCCCAAATCTTAACTATCTAAGAAAAGAATTCATATAATCTATATATATAAAATCGAAAGGTCATTCACTCATCATGAAATCTCAGAAACTACAAGTGCTAGGAATCTCAAATTTTGCATAGGAGTTACTTATAGGACGTAGGTGCTCGCTAAGACGGGAATTTGCAATATTCGACTCTTAAGGGGATGAAATAGAGGTTGAAAGTTTGTAGGGAAACATTTTTAAATCGCCACTGATTTTAATAAGATTTGAAATTTTGGCTCATAAAAATATTTCATTGAATACGTGTTTCATGGTTAATTAGGATTCACCTTCTAAACTGACAATATTTTCATAAATATATTTAATAAATGTTCGTATAGTTCAAGCGGGCGAAGCCGCCTAAGTCCACTAGTTCATAATAAATAACAAATTGCATTATATTTTTATAAAAATATCTAAATAATTTCAAAAGCACCATACAAATTTAGTGATATAAGTACTTTATATATAATAAAAAAATAACATCTCGTATGTTTGTAGAGCTTTCACGCTATGGAAGTTTTATGGGGAGTTTATCAAGATAAGCTTCGATATAACACTGGCTCTGATATCACGGAATGCATCTTGAGAAGCGTTTTGTAAAGTATTGTTAAGTATTGCTATAAAAATATGGATTTTATCCTTTAAATTGGATAAATAAATTGGTTGAATTTTATTGCTTGGTGGCTTTAAAATTTTATCTTTACAAATCTTATGAGAACTTAATTCGTGAGTGACTAAAGTCGTTGCCTGTTATATGGTGATGCTAGTATCATGTTTTGAACATCCATCAGCATTTTAAGGTCCACTGCTGGACATAGGCCTCCCCCAATGCTCGCCACTCCGTCCGGTCCTGCGCCCTTTGAATCCAGCGGGTTCCCGCTGTCTTCTTAAGGTCGTCGGTCCGCCTGTACTCCTTTTGCCGAGACGTGGTTGCCATTCGAGGACTTTTCTTCCCCATCGGTTGTCAGTTTGTTATTAAATAGGTATTGTTTATATTTAATAAAAAAATCATTAAAATTAATTTGAACCAGACATTCCGTCCCCTCAAACACCACCAGATTTTCGAGACATTGTAAATTGAATGGCGGCTATGATATAATTTTTCTTTTTTACTAGAACAACAAAATTAAGATAATTCGATTGGGAATCGGATCCACTACCATCACGCTTACAAACACAGTCTATACTGCTGTACCAAGACGATCTCAACAATAAACTGTCCTAAAATAATTTAAATATTCCCGCTGCATCCCGCACATAGCTAAAGTGGCTATCCAATATTAAGATGCTTCTGTTCCCTTCTTTCTGCCGAATTCTGGAGTACACAGCACACATGCTATAGTTATACTTTATTTACACAGACAATTATTAAATATTAGTTTTTGATTTTTAAAATATCAATTTGCAATAAGAATTTTGATTATTATTTTATTAAAAGCTTTTATTTATTCATTTAGTTGTAGTTGTTATCAACTATATTAAACAAGCCTTTAATAATTTAAGCACGTGTCCCTTAGGCCTTATAAGGTGATACTTATAAAGCCTAACAGCTTTAACAATGAATGAAAGCTCCATACATAGAAAATTACACAAACTGACCATCCGGGGAAAAAGCTGTGCCAATCTGTTAACCGGTCTGGATCGGTTACAGTGATGTGGATAGTTTCTATTGGTTAAATCGATAAAATATTAAGATGTTTTAATTAATATTTAATTATATGTTTTTTTTATTTATTCAATACAAATGGTTTGGCTCTTTAAATGAAAGCTGTAGTTGTTGATTCAAATATACAAAGGAATCTTTTTTTTTAAATAGACACTGAACACGTGAATACGTTTTTGAATGAGTGAGTCCTTATCCTCTTAAAATCTAGTTAAACTGCGATATACGTGCTTTTTTGCGTAATCCTATGCTAATCAGTTAGAATATAAAAATGCGAAAGTTTACTAATGCTAGGTTTTCGTTGGTTTTAAAAATAATTTTCATATTTGCTTTGTCTCTGTATTTATATTACTGTATAGATATAATTATTACTTAAAAATGAAATTAATATTTACAATGAAATTAATATTTACCAAAATAAACGAGCTTTTTGAAATTTTAAATAAAATATTCGACTTTAAATCAATTTTCGTTAATAATACAATAAATAATGCATCGACGTTAAAAAAATATGATTTTGAAATCTATACAACACTACTCCAGAATGCAGCCCAGTAACTCTGTATGTGAATGAACACTATAGTCTGTCTTACGAATCTTCTATCTTTTTCACTCTTATACAAAATACGTACGAGTGAAAGAAACAACACGAGGTCAAGTAGAGCTTAGTATAAAGGACGAGTTTCAAGATTCAAACCTCTTTTATACTTTTTTTTGGTTTATTTTTGTTTTTTTTTTTATTATTTTCGGTATCAAAGGACTGGATTGTCCTTATTAATTGTTTCGGAACTCTTTGATGGGTATAAACAGTTGTTTGATAAGGCTGTAACAAGTTCATCCAGTGTTATAAAGATAGGTGGATTTTTTTTTAATTTCTCTAGAAGAGGGGCCTAGTTTAACATTTTTATTTATTTATATATACTTTATTGCACAAAACTACAAAAAACAATTTACAAAAGGCAGGCTTTTGATAAAACTATAAAATATATTAATATTGCTTTTTACAATATTCATTTTTATAAAAAAAATCTAAATGTGTAATTTGGAGATCCTTTGAGTAGGCGAAGATAACTAAGTTAAGCCCGTTTTCTTATATTTCTCAAAACGCAACTTCTCAAAAAAAAATGAGCGGAAAGTGAGGAACAGAGTGTCTTGAAGCTACGTTGACTCTACTATGCTTTTTCGAGATTACACCGTAAGCCTAAAAATGTATTTTTTAAAAAAATCAAAACTTAAAGTTTAAATAACGCTATTATAGTCTGTGCCCGTCTACCGGTAACAGACACGATTCTACAAAGTTAATTTATATTAATTAGTTTGTTGATGCTAACAATAATCGATTTTAGTGTGATCTTTCTATCTAATCGATTAAAATATTGATTAGAAGATAATTAAGATTCATTCTCAATAATTAATGTGATATAAAATTAAGATCTTATATCTTAAGATTAATTTTAATGAATTAATGATGAATTGTTGTTTTCTTTTTGTATAAACGTTGTAAAAATGTACGTAGGTATACTTTTATACTTAGCTTCACGTTTTGGTCATTTCATATTTAGCAAGGTAACCTAGTATAGTAAGACATTTCTTTAATCACGCACCGCCTAATTTTTAAAACATTGTGTGGTTGAGTGGCGGAACTAAACACCGCGCTTCGTTTATCAGAGTGGAGATATAAAAACAACTTAAGCATTCATTATATCAGTGCTGACATACACACCGTTGAAATTATAAAGTATAATATTAAACCTTCCTATAAAATAAAGGTGAAATTAACCTTTAATCAACACATATTTCAATCATGTCTCTACTGACAGTGTTTTTTTTTTAACTAGGTTTTTAACTAATAAACTAGGGTTTTGTCTAGACGATGATATCATATTATGATGTATTTAGTACTTAATTAAATGTCTAACTTTCACAGTTTATGTATATTATTATTCATACGGGAGGCTCTATATTATTATTATGAAAGCTTTAAACTTGACCTGTTTTCAGGATCAAGTAGTCTAAAAGCAAAGTGCTACAACAAAAAATAATAAAATATATTAAAATAATATTATGCTAGTAATATTATGAATGTAAAAGTTTGTGAGGAGGGACGTTTATACGACGTTTGTTTTTTCGTTCACCCTGTATCCTCACTTAGCAGAATAGACAGAGGATTAGGAGAATTTACAATCCATTCTGTATTTTTTTCTAAAAATGAAATTAAAATATTTCCTTTTCCTCATTAGACGCGGCGTTCAGTTCCGCCACTCAACACGTATTGCCTCCAGAATACGGCGGAAAGTGTGGGATACAGCTAGATTTAGGTAAATTGTGGCAGGGTCTAATTTTGCACAATATATCAAATTGGAGTTAGGTCCCTTTTGTAAACAAGTAGGTATACCTAGTGCTTATGTCACAGACCTAGGTCAGACAGGTCTCCTAGGAAATTATGTTCATAATACACCATTAAATATACTTTATTATAATTTTGTCATCTACTTTGCTAGTCTCAATAGAATTTCATGGTTTCACATTTTTCACGCAATTTTAGTTAATATATATGTCATACTTTATAGAATATATTAATAGATATATAAATAAAGAACTGAACTGAACTAAATATGTTGTCATTAGGTTACATATTGTACATATATTACTAATGAATATTTATGGCACTATATAAGGGGTATTTCCTAATTTTCCGGGATTAAAATACGCTAAATTCTAAGTTTGCCGTAAAGGCAAAAGAAATGTATAGATTTATTATCAATTGGATGTGAGCCGATCCGAATCCACAAAAATCTGTTTAAAAATTTAAATATTTTTTTTTTATGAATTTGAAATTTAAATCTTTGCATTACATCGAATATATAACAAGAAAACCACGAAAGTGTTAATCTCTACATTATGATTAATTACAGAAAATACAACAACTTTTAATTGCTATTTGGCAGAAAAAAAGGTTAATTAAACATTTACACAGAATTCCATAAGAACACGTGTCTTTCTTATTATTTTATTACATTTGAAACTAGCCTTGAAATTATAAACATATGAACAACAGATATTCCATATATTTCAGCACACATGCGTAACAATAATTGAAGCACATGGTTTTAAAAAGCTTTTAAAGTTTCATTATAAAGATTTCAAGGGCGATATTAAATATAGAATTGCTTGTTGAAATTTAGATTTTACTCTACTGATTATAGACTTTGGTTAAAGTGAAGATCGTAGGTTTGATTTCCTTACAGAATAATCCCAGTAAAAAAATATACACGTCTCGATTTAAAATTATACAAATCGTGAAATAATGATTGATAGAAGTGAATCATACGAACCTGAATAATAAGTATATATTTTTATTTTTGTTACGTACAAAAAAATAACCATAATTTACATTATCATAGTAATAATAAACCACTTTTAAAGAGAAAATTTACAATTTATAGCACGTTTAAAGTGTTAACTTCGAGAAACAATCTCATGTTAAATGAAATGGCGGGAATTTCTTTCGGTCTATTTTAGCGCCATATTGGGAGCGTTGAACTCGCGCTGCGCACGTTTCGCCACAGATAATAATAAAATTTATTATTTATTTAGACTATGAAAGATATATTAGACATAGATTATTGTGAAATATTATTCTCTTATTTATTTTGTATTTTTGAACTTATAAAATTAAATAAAATAAAAATATTATTTATAATAAATCTTTCGAAGTAATGACTACAAAAAAGTAAACAACAAAATATTTGTAATAAGCAAATAAATCAAATTTTTGTAAGACATATTTTATTACACAAAAAATCTTACATTTTCCTCTGTTGGTGGTTTGCTAAAAGTACTGAAGATGTTTTAGTGCTGAGAAATGGCAATTTTAACATTCAATGCACGCTAATCTACATATTACAGGCCAATGACTGGCAGAAGTTTTATCTGGACGCGAAGATCAGGCCTACGATCACCAACATGTCTGCCAAAGGTTGTGACTCAGCCTGAGGTTTTCTAAATATATGCATCTAATAAAATTCTATGAATGTTTTTTTTTTTATAAATGACTTTAAAAATATGAAAAAATATATGCAATAATTATTATTAATAAATTGTAAAAACCATCAACTTCCTTACTCAATACATAAATAATTACATTTTCATGTAATTTAGTTAGACAAGAAATACGTAGAGATGAAAAGATATTTATAATTTTATTAACCATATACGAAGAAAGCTATACGTAAATTTGTTTACCACAACAAATTCATGTTTTTACGACATAACAGTGATTAGAATCTATTTTGTTTTATAGCGTCTTTATAATTTTGAGTTACAGCTCCTTTTATTACCATTAAGTGATCGTTAATTAGAACAGATTTGTAATGATTAAGATGGCTACTCCTTACACCGTTTAAATTAGCTTTTAAATAACGTAATATTCGTTCTATTCTAATATTTTTATTAATAGTGGGATAGAACTAATAAATAATTTATTTCCCTAAATGGGAATCGAATCCACTATTGACGCGTAACTCAAACGCTGTGTGATACTAAGCCACGACGATCTCATAATATAAAAATACAATAATCAAAAGTCATTCAATGATTGTTAGAAGTCGGTCAATAAATCATTTCATTCGATTGTGACGATTAAAATCATCCCTTCAGGTCAAAAAACTCTCAATTGGTATAATGAAAGAATTCCAACTTTGTATTACGTGTATGCGGGTTTTTTATTGTCACACTCGAATAATGAGTTAGCATTGAGTGTCTTGTTATAATAAATCATATTTTCTGGCTGTAAATGTCCAGTGGACTGGAAAGGACTGGTTGTAGTCCTTCAAACTGTATCCCAGACATAGCAGCATAGGCAGAGGGAATTTAGGGTTAAGACATTCCATAGTTTTACCATACTTTTCGAGACAGCGTGTTGAGTGCCGGAATGAACATCGCGCTTTGTCTTGTTACAAGAGAGGAAAATGTAAATTATTGATTTGGTTGTGGGAATCGAACCTACAACCTTCACATTCAGTATTTGACAATATAAAACAACGCATATTGTATGAATAATTATTAAAATTATAAAATATGTTATATACATCAGAGGGAGCCTAGTGTTATGACACTCCGTTTCCCACGTTCGCCCGTAGTTTTGAAGCCCTTGCGTATTGAGTGGCGGAACTTAACGCCGAGGCAAAACAATATTATAGAATATATTTTTACATCATGTATTATACAATGTTTACAATATACGTATATCCGCTCGCCCTAAATCCATAATACACTCATCGTGTGCCAAATTATCTGTATATTTGATGGAAAACGTACTTGACCTATAAAAATTTAGCTCAAGTGGCTAAAGTCTGTGCCTAACATAGCATATTTGTGCGAAACTCACATAAATTACATCTGTTTTAGCCTTAAAATCTAATCTAGATTAGAAAAAATACGTGTTTTTGTTAGTTTTTATATAACAACATCTGGAGAACATCGATATATTAGTGAATCAGTACGTCTATTTTATTTAGGTCGTGGGTTCGATTATGGTAATACACTAATCTGATTTGCGTTAACTTTAACTTAACACATCATCATCATCATCATCATCATCGACAGCCATCTTTTGTCAACTGCTAGACACAGGCCCCCCAATTCTCGCCACCACACTCGATCCTCAGCTCTTCGGAATCATCGAGGACGAGGCCTTTCGTTGGATTTAACGTTTAAAGTGTGTTTTAAAGTGTTAAAAACACTTTGAAACACTTGAAAACACTTATAATAATATTAGTCTCGTTGAATTTAATATGACTTGGGTTTTCTTATTTATATTTTCGAATGAAAAATAAGCATAATTAATATACTATAATATATAAATAAAAAGTGTTATTCAAAAGAATTTTAAAAGCTTCTCCACCATAAACGTTTTAACAAATTGTTACAAATTTCAACACAGAGTTGATAATATCACAATGGCGTATTCAATTAAACAACAATACTCAATAAACATAACAATTAAATTCACGCCTCGAAAACTTGTTGTACGTCAATTGAAATAAATATACTAGTTTTATATGACGGCTTCGCTTTCATTTAAATAATTTATTTCTCAGTTATATCTAGATTAGATTAGCTAAAGAGCTTCACATTTTTTCCACATAGAGCAAAGCATGCTGAGGAAATCTAGTGTTAAGAGATACATTTCCCCGGTTTCCTTAACTGCGGATAGGCGGAACTTAACGCCGTGCTTTGTCTTGCTGAAGCAGAAAATAAAAATAAAATGTAAGTCACCAAAATCAAATACTTATAGTAATATGTAAAATAATCTCGATCGTTTAGCTCATATGATATTACTTGTTTCTCAATTATAGTGTAAATAAAGTTTCTTTTCACACTCCAGTGACCCGAAGGTGTTAAAAATGTTAATTACTTTACCTTGTACTTTGCTGGTACTTTGATGTTACGACATTCGATAATTTAACACTAGGGCTATAAACTACTCAAACAGAATGTTAACTGATAAATAAAATGGAAAAAGTAGAGCGGAATCATAATATAATTTTTCATGGAAAATATTTATATAAACCTAATTGTATATAGAATGTTATTTAAAGTATATACTCTAAATAATAAATAATAAGGGATAACTTATCGAAAATTTGCAAGATTTGGAACTCCTCTCAACTATTCAAAAATGAAATCCAAGATTCTTCTACATTTTAAGTTCATTTTTAAACACTATTTTCGTTATATTAAAAAATACCAACAATATTTTACAAAAAGGCCAAGATCATAGATCATACAGCCTTAACAGCTAGAACTATGTCACACTGTCAGTAGTAACAAACCTAAGAATTCCCGATGCCTAAAGCAGATAAAGGAGAATAATTCATAATGCCATAAAAGGAATCTTACACCCACGTGTAGATCTAATCTAACGCATAAAGTAAAATTACAAAGCTCTCTGTCGTGGTATATCTTCACGCATTCCCTGCGTTTTGTGAGGGTAGTTACAGAGAATCGCGTGATAAATGATTTTATTGTTTATTTTTCCGTTTATTTTAGCCCACCAAACTGATCTCAGTAACTACGGGTTTGAATATTAAAGAATTACATTACGTTAAACTATTCAATATCGGTTCAACTCTTGGTTATTTCTAAAAATAACCAATATTCCGATGTTTCGCTTATAAAAATAAATAAATAAGCAAATCTAGTATACAACATCAAGCAAAAGTAATATTCATATGAACATATCTGATTAGAATAAAAACTATAAACACCACGTATGTACTTAATAATGAACGGTAAGCAAAGAAAAATAAGTATTTTAGTTAATTTAATCAAAACAAAATCTAACGTCAATCAATCCTCAGGTTAAAATAAGTAGAATCGAATTGCCCGGAATCTAATTAAAAGAAAATAGTCTATGGCTTGGTTTAATTAAAAAAAGTGGACCACCCGATTCGAAATTCAAATTCACTAAATGAAACTAACCACGTTCTTGTTTCGAATACGTAAAGTGAACGACATAGCGAGTACACTACCCATAATAAATATACTTTTATATATACTTTACACGAAAAAATAAAATATAATTATTTTCATAATTCGGTAATTGTTACAAATATCTTTTCTTATAAAATTTTCGTAGTATTCTTGTCATTACTTAATTACGCTAAAATAATATTGGCATGCGAGTTGGTGACCGCAGTGGCTAGAATCTTTTCGCGATTGGCGCTTAATGAGGGAGGCCTACGTTCAGCAGTAGACGGCAATAGGCTGATGAAAAAAAAAAAAAATTAACGAAGATATTCTAATCTCCGGAATAGTAGAGTGTATTTTATTTTACTATATATGTAGTATTTACTAGAAACAGGACATTGTACAGCCGTCAATTGTAGGTATAGATCCCATTTATAATAATGGTGTTTAGGCTTCTTATACTGTATTTTGCATTTAGTAGGGTAGACAGAAGGAGCCTAGGTTTTCCATTAATAATGTTAAAGTTGAAAAGGAAAAATACAAAGAAGTATTAAGACACAAAGTCTTTTCTATATAAAACAATAACATAAATATTCAAAAACAATTTCTTTCAATAAATGGATTGTGTATAAATGTTACAATTTAATTGATTTGAATGACTCATAAATCAAATTGTAAATCATTTAATTGATCATAAATGTATGTAATCAAATAACATCATTCAAAACCTACGCACATTAAATTCTTCATTCGTATACTATACGTCCACATTTATCACATCTATTGAGTAAAATATAAATAATTTGCATACAGTAGTGTAATAAGCTTCATATTTTGCATGATTACAATATATTATATTATTTAGGCATTCTGGTTTTTTATTATAGATATTCTGGTTTTTTTAAATATTTACCTTTATTTAATGAAACAAATAGATAACAATCTAAAATTATTTTAAAGAAATTTCTTATTGACAGTTTTAAGCAAAACCTTTCCAATACTTTATTTAAGTGAATGTGACAAACAATGAATATAAAATCTTGTTGTATTATTATTTTGAATTTAATTGTAATATTTTATCCTAAACTGGGTTAGATTAGGAAACAATAAGTTCGCAGATTCCCTCTGCCTACTCTGTTGTATGCGAGATAGAGCGTGAAGCTAAAATACAAAAATAAAAAAATACGATTAGAGCAGGTTTTTTGAAATGACAAAGGTGCGGTAACTCGGTATGCCACTAGCGTTACGTTTGGCAACAATTACCGAATTCCCTGCGCCTTGTTTTAGTAGGGTTATTAACCTTATACTAGGGCTGTGTTGTATCGAAATGTGTTTAGGTTTATTTAGAAAAAACATGGCTTGGAATTTATTATATATTTTTTTTATTTATAACTAAAAATAATAATTAATATGTCTAATATGTATGACTAATAAAAAATGCTATAATCGTACTTGTCTTTCAAAGACTAGCATAAAAGTTGATATTTACCAAATTATCATAATAAATATAAATATTTACAACTCTTTGATTTAGAAACGTGTATGGACTTCAATTTAACATCCCTTTATCACATCTGTCTATCACCAACTCCAGTCAGCAGACGGTAAAGAATATAGATAATAAAAATTCTACACATAAAGTGCGGATAGAATATAAAATAAAATCGATAGATCTCTTGATACGATCAAAGGTATTTTTAGTAACATCACTCACAAAGGCGTCACCGCGTCGCGCACGCTTCCAATTTACAAAGGAAATGCATTTAAAATTATTCATTTAATTTACTCTATCCTTTTCCACATTGAAATAAAGCTCAAAATTATTCATCCTTTGCTTTTTCAAATGAAAAACAAGTTGAATTGTCAAAATAAAAGCGGGAAACACCAAAAACGCTGTCAATCGTTGACTACGGAAGCCATTTATTTTTGTCGAATCAATTAATATAATTGATTTTACAGATGCAACGTGTTTCTACAGTGAGAATTTTGTGCTGTATCACTCTTCATGGGAATGAATGATTTTTGTTTTATTTACTATAGTAAGTATTTTTTGTGGTTTAGTCCTTCCATTTTTGTGTCCACTAAACTTTAAAGAAGTAAAGAGAACTTTATTATTTTTATTATATTTTATTACTTAAAAATAAACTGTATTCAATTAATTTCACTCAATTATTTCCAACATTCACTTTCTTTTCATTCACTTCACACCACAGATAACATGTTTCTATAAAATCAATAATAATAAATCTTCCTTCTATTTTATTAATTCAAAACCCATTCATTCAACATCGATGTATGAATATAATGTAAAGAAATTGATATTCTCAAAGAAGACCGATACAATCATAATTATTACTAACACGCCTGTCACACCTCCTATAGATAGCTATCTACGCTAATAATACGAAATTAAATAGACCTATTGTAGCCTAGATTTGCTATTTCATTACAGTTCTGTATAATTTGGTCGGCTTTTACAAAGGGACCAATATCACGTGAGTTGCTGTCGTAAGTATAAAGTATTTTAATAAGGTTCTTTTGATTTTGGATACGACTAGTGTTGAAGTAACACTTTTAATGTAGCTACCTTAAAAGGTTTTTTATGGTTTACATTAAATTATCTTTTTTAATTTACCCGCTCTGGTAAGCCAACGTTCAGCTCACACATAAGAGCTCAGGTCTTTTACATATAATGAGTATAAATAAATTAACTTCTTATCTAATAAACATATAAAACCTACGACCTTGTCTTCCTTTAGTAGCTGAGCCATAGGGGCATAACTAAATCTCACTTCCGGTGAACAAAGACCTGCAGTACCTTTAACGAACTACTCAATAGAAGGTCAGCAAATTAATCATTTAAAGCGTTATATAGAATAACAAATTAGTTTTCATAGAAAAGATGGATGGATGGATGAATATGGTAGTTATTAGAAACCAATACTTTAGATTAACGTGATGGAATATAGCTTATAGACTATCTACAAAAAATTAAGAATGTTTCATTTCAAACCAGGAGTTCCTAAGATTACCGCGTCCAATCAAACAAACTCATCAATTTTATAATATTAGTATAGATAATATAAAAGTTTACATTTAGACATCTACTAATAAAATTTTTGAATAGAAAGTCCTAAAGTATATTTATAACCGTGTCAAATATACTTTATTTTTAAATAATAAATAAATACGATATCTTTTTATACTTAGTAACTAATTCAAGTTTAAAGTTTAATAGTAGTAATTTCTATTTGCGATTATGTACCATTTCCACTTATTCTAAGGTATTCATTGAGTACTAATGTACGTAATTAATATTCCAGTAAAGGGACTACCGTGAACAGTCCTACGCTATACAATGTGGCGTGCCATGTCTATTAATGTTATGTTATTTGTATATGTTTAACATACATATTCAACATAATTATATGTATATGTTTAACATATTTATGTAGGTTATTTTACCTTTATTATTTTATACTTTTGGCATTTACGAGAATCTAAAGAAATATAGAGAAATTAGATGAACGTTTGTAGTATCTTTAATAATTTGTTATTGGATTGGTACAGTATAGTTTTTTTCTTTTTTCTATATTTTCTTTTTACATTTATTACCAAAACTTTTGCCGATTACCTTTCAACCATTTTGATAAAGAAGACGCTCATCAAATTTATGGGATAGTTTACCTGAAAAAAAAATAAAACATTTTAATATTTGTTGCTGATAATATACATATGTTTTTCATTAATTTATACTTATATGTAATAATTTTTGTTTACATAAGTAACTTAATAAAAAAGGTCATAGTATCACTACTAAATATTGATTAATCAAGACGGTATAACTTCCGTATGCTTCCATTGTTAATGTATTTTTTTTTTAGCTTCACCCTTTATCTCGCACATAAGAAGGTAGGCAGAAGGAACCTGGGGACCTAGTGTTAAAACACTTCTTCACCTGGAGGCCTTGCGTGTTAAGTAGCGGAACTTAATAATTCAAATTGAGTGGGAATCGAAACCACAAAATGTCGCGTTTACACTCTCTGCGTCTAAATTGGCCTCACTGGCCTTAGTACAAGGTAAAATAAGCTTGAATTAAACAAAAACTAAATCAGGCATAGAATAAATACATAAAAAATAACATTTTGACATAAGTATACATAAATGAATCAGAGTTGCCATGTATAAAAAAAACCTCCTTCGCACATTACAATAATAGTAATACATACAAGTGAGCATAAAGTAAATATTAGCTTTTCACATATCATTACTTCTTGTTTGATGTTTTGTTGTGAAATCAAATTGAAGGTTGCTTCTACGCAATATGTGTTATAATAATGGGTTATTAATAATTTATATGTTATATGTTGGTATGTATGTATGTTATACCTCTTAGCTGTATCCCACATATAGCAAGTTAGGCCGAGAACTTTCGAAACATTGCATAGATATTGAATGACGGAAATCAACGCCGCGCTTTATTGGCCTACCCTCGTACGCGAGGAAGAGCATGAAGCAAGTTCTTTGCATATTTAAAATTTTATTCTACCCACATTTATTTTTTCCATATTAAAATATAAAATTCAGAAGCGTACGCACAGTAGTATAACAAATTCATTCACAACTCGCAACTTGTCTCGCAATTAACTAACTTCTGTATACAGGTACTTCTGTGTGGGTATTTCTCTATCAATTATAAATATATAGGTATGTATAAGCAGAGCTAATGTGAGCTTTTAAACGCAAGTTGTTAGGCTTTTAGTCAAAAATTATATTTCTTTAGCTACACAAGACTTCGTTATTCTTTCGAAATCGAAACATGGCAGGTAGAGTGACGGAGCTCCACGCCGCAAAAAAATAATTACTTATATATTTAAATCCAGAATGCAGAAAACAAAAAATATAAACTGTATTAAATAAAAATATTTCTGTACGAATAAAGAAAAATCTAACACCACTATAAATGAGTGAAGTGTGAAATTAGAAACATGTAGGTAGAAGCTGGTTAAAATCAAGCCATTACCATTTAAAAAAATAAACACACTATTATCCTATTTTACCATTCCATAGGAGTAAACCTAATTCTTTTATAGTTACCTATTAACCTAAAATCTATAAAAATCGATTTTAGTTCTCGATACATTCTTTATTAGTGAAGTACGAGTATATGCTAAAATATAGGGCAAGTAACCAGTAATAGCTAAAAAGAGGTGGCAGAAATAGTTTTTTTTTTAGTACTAAAAGGCAGAGAGAATCTAGGCATGAGCATAAGAATGAGGACGGCGTGTGGTCTGTGCCCACTCTCAGAGAAATTATCTCTAGATACACCCATGAACGTAGTGTTAAGACATTTCATTCTCCAATCTGAAAATTATAATTTGCGAAGAAGAATAATGAAATTTTAAGCTATAAAAATATATTAATCTAAAAAAGTTAAATTATTAGTTATTTAATTATTTTATTTATACAATATATCATTAAATATAAGAAAACGTAATACAAATCTTAGAAAAAAATAACTATTGTGATGCAATATAACTTAGTCATTAGTGATGTAACCAACAACTTATATGTACGTGAGAAGTTGTTTTGTTTGTTTATTACGAAAATGTGACATCCTGTCAAAAATTACATTATACAAGTTACATTTGGAAGAATATTGAGAGTTGGTAGGTGGTGGGAACCTTATTATATATAACAAGGATAACAAGTTTGATAGCTGGCTGACGTCTGCGGCCTCGATTATTAATCTCTTCGCAATTCTCCGGCTTTTTAAGAAAACTAACATTATTTAGCCCCGCCAGAAGTAAGACATAAAGAAAGTGAAAAATGTAGTCTTAACACAAATATTCTAAAAGATAAAAAAGATTTCAAAATATTTAGAATAACCGTTAGCCGGTGTGCACTGAAAACTCAGCTAATCTTGAAATAGCCTAGTTCATGCAACGCACGGATCTATTTATAGCTCACGTCTGTCGCGTCTTATATACGCGATTTAACGTATACGTTTTAATTGTAGTTAGTTTATTACCTCCATTTTTACTAATTACTATCTTTTATCTATGGCCGGCACGTCTTTGCCTGTAAACTCGAAATTGGATGGAAAATGGGAAACGGAGTGTCTTAACACTAGGTTTTCCCTTCCTAGCCTGTTATGCGGGATTTAGTAAAAAATTTAAATCTTTCATTTACAAAGATGGGTGCTCTGATATCTAATCTGGCTAGAGTATCTACCGCTGGATTTTAATCATAATTTTAATTTAATGCATATTATTCTTCATAAAGTAAAAAAATACGTTGATGCATAATACAATATGACTAAATAAGTCATATGAAGAGAACGGAGAAATAAAAAAAGAATCTAAAAGTATGTAAAAAAATCAACTGTTTATTCCTATAAAAAACTACTGTGCCAAATTATTAAACTGTCTCAGTTTCATAACTTGCTCTATTATACAGGTCAGGGTATAATTAGGTCACTTTGTAGATTTAATGTTTTTATCTGATAAACAACATAATATGTAAAGGTAACATTTATTTTTTTATTTAGAGATCGTTGTGGCGCAGCACCACATCATCTCATTGAAAACGCAACGGTTGCAGGTGCGATTCCCGGTGGAATCAACTATTTTTTTTTCGTTGCTTTAGGAACAAAACAAAGTGTTTAATCCCGCGGAGTGGCTAACACTATATTCCCTCTCTCTTTCCCGGTATATACGGGATAGATCGTTTAAATATAATTAGTAAATTAAACAAATCCCGGATCCACAGACTTTAAAGAATGTAGCCCGAATCTATTTCCGCCGGCGATGTCCGTATTGGCCGCGTTCCAAACAAACAGATTCGCCTGTTATGACTTATTTATTTATATATAACGTAATATTGGCAGTAATTGTTTGAATATTTTCATTTATTTACAGCTTAACGCCGCTGTATTCCACATATAGGAGAATAGGATATAAATAAAAATTATAAAATATGTTGACATTGTTTTTTATTAAGTAAATATATAGAACCTAAATACCAAATTATATATTAAAAGAATACTCAAAGCTACACTAAGTCAACCCAGACCAGATACTCATATCATATGATACCATAGAGAATAAATATTTAGCATTCTATGGATTCACCGTGCATACCCATCGCATTGTAAGAAGAGAAACTCAGAGTATTTCTTGGGGTTTGTGAGCCACGCGCAAGCTTAAGGAAACCTTGGAAATTGTCAATTAACTCCTCTACTATCCCTAGGCCCTATCTAACCAAATTTAACAAGATAAATCCCTTTTAATAATTGTGTTGCACGGTTGAGCATTCGAATCCCACTTGGGGGATTGAATTACTTTGCTACCTCGCAATTATTGACACGAAATATCTTAAAAATACGGTCAAATCTTAACACTATGTTAACTTTGCTAAAAATTCTCCTATTAAAAATAAAAACTCAAAACCCAACGTATTCGACCCAAGACATCCCACCTGCGCCACGATTCCATACACTATGTCATAATAAACTTCTTCCAAATGAAATCCACTGGTTGCGCACACGCATGTAATAAGCAAACTTCATATATGTACAACGTAACCAGGTTACAGTTTTTATATCCAACTATTTCTGGATCCACCGTCATGTTTTATTTCAGTGATACATTGTACTATACAAGTGTACGCAGGAAGTTGTGAGTTACTGTGTCGTTTTACATTTTTAATTTAATTTTAAGTAAATTAAGGCTATATTTTGTTTTTGTTATTATGACAAATTTCTGTAGATAAATTGCTTAAAATTGGCAAATATAAATATTTGTAGTTATAAGATTTCTAAAGACGTTTATTGCTTTACTTGCTATCCCGCTCGGCTTCGCCCGCTCAATCTGAACGAATATTTATTTGTTATATTTAATTCTGATATGCAGGAAAAAGCATGAAGTTATCTTATACTCTACATTATAAAATTTTTATCTTCCTCAAAAATCATCACATAATATTATAATTGTAAAATGAACCAGGTGAAAGAAAAACATAAAGGAACAATCCGAAAGACAGTTTCATTTCATTTATAATGATTTCTGTGCCCCGAAAGTCAATAAACTCAATATAAAACCTACTATAAATTCTCGGAGATCCTGTACAGGATAAATTATGCAAAAGGAAATGAAAAAAAATGTCAGCGTGAAATTGCTTTGCATCTTGAGTCCGACTTAACTGTAACAACGATTGAAGTCGTGTAGAGTTACCATATTATTACAGATATCGATGGAGAACTTGTTTTTTTCAATGCCTTAAAATTTTACCTTTTCTCTCTCTGTCAATTTTATCTTCAAAAAATTACAAAATCATTTGTTGGTGTATATTTTGAAAAGAGCAACTGTTGTATTCATTGCTGGCTCTTCCAACAAAACTGTAAGATTGACACTACTGACATTTCTTAGTAACTTGACGATTTAAAAATGGCGTTATTGAATCAAGAAAATTTTACTAATAGAAATAGATTCACTCTGAGTGGATATGTTTTAAGGAAAACTTATACATCCAATTAATTTTTTAAAACTTTACTTTTCTCTTATCATGATTGTACTGAATGTAACCATGATAAAATGAACTAAAAATTATGTTTATAAAAAACAGAAAATGGAAGACACTACTAAAATTTTATCAAATTTCACTCAAATTGGTCAGTCAACAAATTATAAAATAATTAATTTAAAATAAATTATGTATCCCATATATAGGTGTTCAATGGTATCCCTAAAGTACATTCCAGTTATAAAGCGGCATAAAGAACTCATTCAGGTCTCAGGTTACAGCGCGTGCGCAGCTGAGCAGATTGTGTAATGCTATGGGATTTATTATGGGATTTTTATGAAGACATTTCCTATGGGCTGTATATTAACAAAAAATCTTTTACACGGTATCGCGCATATGGCAGGGTAGATGGATAACCAAGAACCTACAAATAACTTATAACATTATAATATTAAAAAATAATGAATTATTTTTATTCTCTCTCTGCTAATAACACTAAAATATTCCGATAATAAGAAGGGGAATGGACTCAACACTAGGTTCCCTGCCTACTCTGCTGTACGACATACATAGTGAAACTGAAAATAAAAATGCTTATAAAAAGCATGGCAGAAAATTACGATCAAATTAGTAGAAACAAAGTGAAAACCATGACTCAATTAGAGAAAGTACCAAACGAAAAGTATGAGAGTGTCGTTCCGTCTGTCTGTCTCGTGTCACCGCTATATACGGAGATCTCTTAGATCTGTCTTTATATTGGAATTTTTGCTAGTGATGTTCTGTTTTCTACAAATTGATATTCTTATGGATTAGTATTAGATATATGTTATAAGAAATTAATGGAATAATTAGTAGTAGAATGAAATATTTACAAGGTCGTAATGCAGCAGTACAGCACTGCCTATAAACATGAAGGCTTGAAATTGCGCCCTGAGGAAGGTATTATTTTCATTTTTCCACTCTAGTGAGAAGGGAAGTGTTGGTCTCATAAACTAAAACAAAACATAATAACTACTAGTATAAAATTGTCGATAAGTAACAGACGATAAATAGATTCAAAAGTAAATGTAATCGATATCTTTTATCAACGTTAAAAACGGATATCGATACTTTTAACAATAAAACATCACTAGCCGACACAATTTTATATAGGCCAACCAACCGCCATATAAAGTAAACACCGTCTGGCATTCACGTTTATTGATTGGTAATGAAAGTACAGACACGTTTTGCCTTTTGTAGAAATTTCTCTATGATAATTGTTTTATAAAAAGTTACTTTGCCACTTTTGTGTAAGAAGTAGTATGCGATACTTTTCCTGATCGCCTTCGAAGGACATGCTATTTGTGAATGAAAGTGACGATTATATGAGACGCTGTTAGCGCTATTTAAAGTTAGTTTCAATAGAAATTTAATATTTATAGTATTTTTCTGTATAATATATATTTTTATTTTTATTTTTCGGCTTTGGTGCGGCGTTTAATTCCGCCATAGCATTTCGATAGGCGGGTAATTGATAATTGAGCTGAAAGTAAGGAATCTAGTGTCTTAATGCTAGGTTTCCTCCGCCTCAAATAAAAAAATAATTACTTTTAATCATAAATACATCATTAACCAAAAACCCCCAGGAATTTATGATGAAACAAAAGGCTATAAGGAATATAGGAAATCATTAAAATGAACATGAAAATATAGTTTTGTCGTCGTCCATCACAAGTAGTTAACCTTACTAAGTCAAATAATATATATTGACTCAAGTGGAATCCACTAACTGTTTATACGAGTATACTGAATAGCACAGTGTACGCTGACTTTAAAGAGGACTTTGGATACCGATATTTATTTTTGAGACCCCCGTGACTCAGATGGCCAGCGTCTGCGTATAACCGCGATGGTTGTGGGTTCCATCCTTTCTAGGGGGAGAATTATGATATTAAATTATTTTCATTTGCTGGCTTTGGGAGACAGAGCGTGGAATCCGCTACTTAACACGTAAGTATTATGAGTTCTGGCATTTTAGAAAGGTATTTAGAAGTAGCATCATAATAAAAAATAATTAATACAACATTATAGCAATACTATGGTAATTTCTACATATTATTATTTATTATGTCAAATAAAAAATACTTAAGTTTGGAATCGAACTCAAAACCAATATGAAGACAACGGAGTAAATTATAATAATTATTTTTATAATATTTTATACAGATATTTTTATTCCTCTGTGTATCGTTGTAAAAACAAAGCACGTACGAGCACGTTTTACAGGTTTAAAATTATTTTTATTGCTTTTAATGTACCTAGTTTTTATTTAATAAGAGACTATCGTTAATTAAAATTTTTCAGCACAATTTTTGATATACTGCCTTTTGAGATGGTGAAACTCGATAACTGTTGATTGCAGTATTACCGGAGCAAGGAAATGACAATAATTATCCCCCCAAGTTGGGAATTGAATCCATGACCTTCAGGTTTACGGAGTTTTAGTAAATTTCCTCATAAAACATTACTTAAACGATGTTTATCCTTGAACTAATATTATATAGGTACATATATTATAGATTTTCAGACACACTGAAGCAAATTTTGGCATGTCTTCAAGCTTCAATTACATCACTGGTACAGTTAAAATGATTATATATATACAAACATCCTGTCATACTGCTATTACTGTACGTGATGAACGTGAAAAACATAAACTTTTATTATAATTTATGAAGGTGATTAGTGAATTAGATTTTCTATGGAAAATAAATATTTGTTCGATTGAAGGTAACTAAAATATATTTTANCAGATATTTTTATTCCTCTGTGTATCGTTGTAAAAACAAAGCACGTACGAGCACGTTTTACAGGTTTAAAATTATTTTTATTGCTTTTAATGTACCTAGTTTTTATTTAATAAGAGACTATCGTTAATTAAAATTTTTCAGCACAATTTTTGATATACTGCCTTTTGAGATGGTGAAACTCGATAACTGTTGATTGCAGTATTACCGGAGCAAGGAAATGACAATAATTATTCCCCCCAAGTTGGGAATTGTATCCATGACCTTCAGGTTTACGGAGTTTCAGTAAATTTCCTCATAAATCATTACTTAAACGATGTTTATCCTTGAACTGATATTATATAGATTTTCAGACACACTGAAGCAAATTTTGGCATGTCTTCAAGCTTCAATTACATCACTGGTACAGTTAAAATGATTATATACAAACATCCTGTCATACTGCTATTACTGTACGCGATGAACGTGAAAAACACTTATTTTAATACTTTAACACTAAACACTTATTTTAAAACTTTTATTATAATTTATGAAGGTCACTAATTTAATTTTCTATGGAAAACAAATATTTGTGCGCTCGAAGGTAACTAAAATATGTTTTAATTTTATTAAAGCACAAAGAAAGTGCCACGCTTTTTTAAGTATAGCAGGATAGATAGAGAGAACTTAGTGTTAAGACACTTCGTTTCCCACGCATCGCTCAATTTGTATAGATAAAAAAAGAGAAAATGAAAATAACTTAAATATAATTCTTCGAGTCATGATTGAACCTATAACCATCACGTATACAGTCATCAAACAGCACCAATGAACCTCAAATTCATAATTTTATAATATTTTTTAACAAATTTAAATATTACCCGGATGAAGAATGATATATTATTATATTATAGAAAAAGCTACTTTCTTATTCATAGCATCTTGAAAATTCAAGGCTGATGCAAAAGTGACCTAAATTTTAAATGTGGCTGTGACGAACGCGAACAATGAATCAGTTTTAAATATATTGTTAAAATGTGCCAAGTATGAATCGGTTTGCTTTTGAAAGATATTTTGAATTTACTATTCTTTTTATTTTTTATACAATATATAAAGATATTTTTTGTGACCGTCATGGCGATGGTGGTGGGATCCCCACTTGGGGTAATGTTGAGTTACCATTCAATACACAATATATTACATTGGAGTTTCTTGACACTAGGTTCCCTTTGCTTCCCGAGAAGAAGCAAAAAGCTATTAAAATATAATAAAAAAATATTTACTTCAAAGATATACAATATGGTTGAAGCCCTGTAAAAAATATATCGTCTTTATTGCATACAAAAATATTATTAAGCGTAGCTGGACTCCAACTCATGTTCTTGGAGGCTTCAAAAGGTGCGAGCTAAAGCCGTGACATTTTTTATTAGTTCTCCAAAAGCATTTTTCTTTCCCTAGTATAAGAATGACACTTTCAAACACAATAATTAAAAATACAAAAATATACAGTAAATAAATAATTATAATTACAATAAATAATTGTATTTGCTTAGCTAATTGCTAAAGGTCATCCGACAGACAGAATGACGTGCTCATTACTAATAATTATTTAGACTATACATATTTATGTTTGCTCGTGATATTATTTGTTTATAGAACCTTGGTTATGTTTACTTTGAGATCATGATAAAGCTATTTTGGATTTAACCTTACAGAAAGATCGTTACTCATGGAGAAATAGATTTTCGTTTTTTAAGATTAACGCATTATTGGCATACAGGGTAAGCCGAGAAAATATAGTGTTAAGATATTTCATTTTCTACTTTTCAAACAAAAGTGACGTTGAAGTCCACCAAGCAACACGCAATGTCTCGAAAATTCGGCGGAATGTCATAACACTAGCTTCCCTAACCTACTTCGTGCGAGATATAGCGTGAAGCTCAACAAATATAAATTAAACAAGATTATTTCAATACCTAAAAATAATAAAAATAGCAAATTATAAGGTATACTTATAGCTGAACTTAACCACACGTTGTCAACTTAACCTAATTTCACGGGATGTGTAGCTTTTTAAATATATGATATTAGAGCTCTTATAATAAGCATTCATAGAGTGCTCGCCGCCCGCAACTTTGTTTGCGATGACTTTAAAACTTGAAAATATTTCCTATTTTTTCCCATTCCTATAAGCACTTCGAGAAATCCTCTCTCAGAACCTCACTACTCTCTCTGCACTTCCTAATTTCCAAGCATGTCAAATTTTAACATTCTAAGTCTTACAATAGACTAGTATTAGTTGACAGTAAAAAGAACATAGCCGATTTTTGTTTTGTGTAAGAATCCTAAATATCGATATCATCGATTTTGTTTCAGTTTCATATATGTATTATATTAATCTAATTAAGCACTTTTTCTTTCATCACAATCAAATATCCATTTGTTCATCCCACATATAGCGTTAACGGGTACCTAGAATGGTTGAGCCCAAATTCATTTGCCCCAGTTCGTCTATAATTTGCTAGGACTAATTCGGTCTAGACACGGCTAATTGAATGTCCTATAAAAGTTAAGTAAAGTTTATTGACATATAAACAAAGCTTACACAGTTAGAACTTACGAGTACCTATATAGTTTTCGTGTATTTTGTATTGAAATCTGATATTTTAAGAATGTATGGAGAAAAGAAAATAATGATTTTAGTTTAGAAATGGCAATAAAGAAATATATAGTTTAAATCAATTAATAAAAAATACAAATTAAATTCATATATTTCTTTTTTCGTCGTCGGCAAATTTGTTTGCGTATAGTTCAGTAAAATGGAAAACCTATTTTTTTCCCTCTAGACTGCCTAATTTACTCACATGCTCAAATCTTACTTTCTAAGTAGTTCCGTAGTTTCTAGTAGTTTATTGTTATATCAATCACTCAGAACAGAAGTTATTTATTTTATATAGTGCTATACAATATTAAATTCATACAAAAAGAAATCTTGAAAACTCAACTGTAGCATATCCTGAAATAATTTATACGCCATTCCTCCGCACATGTGAAGCTGACGCGAGTTGCGCAAGTCAGCACGTTCCCATTGTCGACTTATTACGTTGAAATAGTAGTGTCAAGTATCTCCGTTCACTGTTTTCCTAATTTATATCGGTTTTTGTTTATTATGGCGGTTGTTTTTTTTAGATTTTTTGCTTAATACAATAAGGACACATTGTCTGTAAGAGCTCTATTGTAATTAATACCGCCTACATTTTTCTTTAATTTCGTTCGTAACTTTTTTTTGACACTACAAGCTTTTGTTAGTATATGAGACATTACGAGAGATTCTAAGAAGAATCCAAAAAGAAAATTGGAATTTCCATTAAATTTGTATGAAACAAACAAAATTAGCTAAAAATGGACGTAGAATATTATATTCTGTCTATTACATATATATATTAGTTACTGTAACCAGTAATCGAACAAGCAACCTCCATAGTGAGCTCAAAGGCTAGTAATAACGAAAATAAAATAAAAATCGTGAATCAATGGAAACAAACACCCAGAGATAGGCACAAAATGGGTCACACTGGAAACATTCTGCGCACATTTGTTACATTTTTAACTACTTTGCTCTGTTCATTTAAGTGTTCGGTGTTTGTGGTAACTTTTCCCACATACTGTATTAGTTATATGTTTATATTGACTTTTAGTTTTCAGTTCTTCGTAATAATATTTATTTAGTATTATTTTACGTTATTGTTTGGTTATTGAATAAACGTCAATTCATAAAAATATAATATTTATAATGTTTTAATATTTTCTGGTAACGAGGCAAAACGCGGCGTTGAGTCTCGTCACTCAGCATGCAATTTCCAGAATTCTGTAAAAAGTAGGGGATGGAAGTGTCTTAATGGGAATGGAACGTCTTAACTAGTCTTAACTTCCCAGGTTCCCTCTGCCTACCGATGTTCCGTCATTACATCAGGATAGCGACTGTGACACTATAAGATAAAGGTACGTGTTAAAATCAATAAACTACTAATATTTCCAGTGCCAAATATGGGCTGTAAAATCGCTTACAAGTAATTTCAATAATTCCTAGAAAATGATGCAATAAGTAGACACAGGCCTTGAGGCCATTCTGAGGGGCACAAGCTAGTGAATGTAATCGTAGTAGATTGTGGGTTCAAATATTTACTATTTTCATTTCCTATACCTGATACAATTCTGAAGATAGAGTGCCTTAACACTACGTTCCCTTTGCCTACGCTATCTACGGGTTACAATGTAACGCTGAAAAAAAAACAGATTATCGGAAACTGCATCTTTACGTTGTTTCCCTCATAGCAATATAGACAGAGGGAACCCAGTGTTAAAACTCTTCGTTTTCCAATGTCTAACATTTTTAAAGACATTGTGTGACGAGCGATGGAACTCAACTCCGCAGTTAGTCTTGTTGCTAGAGCGAGGAAAATGAATATCATTTATTATTCCGAGTCGGAATCGAACCCACACGAACCGACGCGTTTACAGCCATACGTTCTGCCAGATAGCCTCAACAAAAAAAATGCTATTATTATTACTATTATTAACAAAATGTTATTATAATCAATTTAACTCGACTCTAAGGTCAAATTAATTCATGGGGGGTCGTGTAACGCCGAAAACTGGGTATAATACAGCTTGCGCCACACCTCGACCCGCCACCCNCCCTCTAGACTGCCTAATTTACTCACATGCTCAAATCTTACTTTCTAAGTAGTTCCGTAATTTCTAGTAGTTTATTGTCATGTCAACCACTCAGAACAGAAGTTATTTATTTTATATAGTGAGTGCTATACAATATTAAATTCACACAAAAAGAAATCTTGAAAACTCAACTGTAGCATATCCTGAAATAATTTATACGCCATTCCTCCGCACATGTGAAGCTGACGCGAGTTGCGCAAGTCAGCACGTTCCCATTGTCGACTTATTACGTTGAAACAGTAGTGCCAAGAATCTCCGTTCACTGTTTTCCTAATTTATATCGGTTTTTGTTTATTATGGCGGTTGTATTTTTTAGATTTTTTGTTTAATACAATAAGGACACATTGTCTGTAAGAGCCTTATTCTAATTAATACCGCTTACATTTCTTTAATTTCGTACTTTAGTTTTTTTTGACACTACAAGTTTTTATTAGTATATGAGACATTAAAACAGATTATATGAAGAACCCACAAAGAAAATTGGAATTTCCAATAAATTTGTATGAAACAAACAAAATTAGCTAAAAATGGACGTAGAATATATTATCTATTACATATATATTAGTTAATACTCTAACCAGTAATCGAACAAGCAACCACCATAGGACACAAAGGCTAATATTAACGAAAATGAAATAAAAATCGTGAATCAATGGAAACAAACATCCAGAGATAGGCACAAAATGGGTCACACTGGAAACATTCTGCGCACATTTGTTACATTTTTAACTACTTTGCTCTGTTCATTTAAGTGTTTGGTGTTTGTGGTAAGCATTTTCCCACATACTGTATTAGTTACATGTTTACACTGACTTCAGTTTTCAGTTCTTCGTAATAATATTTATTTAGTATTATTTTACGTTATTGTTTGGTGATTGAATAAAAGTCAATTCATCCAAATATAATATTTATAATGTTTTAATATTTTCTGGTAAAAGCTCGGCGTTGAACCTCGCCACGCATGCAATTTCCAGAATTCTGTAAAAAGTAGGGGACGGGAGTGTCTTAATGGGAATGAACTAGTCTTAACTTCCCAGATTCCCTCTGACAGCCACACACGATGTTCCGTCATTACACTAGGATAGCGACTGTGACACTATAAGATATTTCCAGCGCCAAATATGGGCTGTAAAATCGCTTACAAGTAATTTCAATAATTCCTAGAAAATGATGCAATAAGTAGACACAGGCCTTGAGGCCATTCTGAGGGGCACAGGCTTGTGAATGTAATCGTAGTAGATTGTGGGTTCAAATATTTACTACTTTCATTTCCTATACCTGATACACAGACAAAGAGTGGGATTGATTCTGCCACTCAACACGCAATGCCTTCAGAATTCTGCGGAAAGTGGAGAATAGAGTATCTTAACACTACGTTCCCTTTGCCTACGCTGCTATACGGGTTACAATGTAAAGCTGAAAAACAACAGATTATCGAATACTGCATCATTATGTTGATTCCCTCATAGCAATATCGTCAGAGGGAGCCCAGTGTTAAAACACTCCGTTTCCCAATGTTCGACATTTTTAAAGACGTTGTGTGACGAGCGATGGAACTCAACTCCGCAGTTAGTCTTGTTGCTAGAGCGAGGAAAATGAATATAATTTATTATTCCGAGTAGAAATCGAACCCACACGAACCGACGCGTTTACAGCCATACGTTCTGCCAAGATAGCCTCAATAAAAAAATAGCTATTATTACTATTATTAACAAAATGTTATTATAATCAATTTAACTCGACTCTAAGGTCAAATTAATTCATGGGGGGTCGTGTAATGCCGAAAACTGGGGATAATACAGCTTGCGCCACACCTCGACCCGCCACCCGTGACCGATGATATAAATAAAGATGTTATAGTGTGACTATCATTTTGACAATATGTATATTTCTTTTTGTTTTAGCTTAGCAGGGTAGGTAGAGGTAGATAGTGTTAAGACACTCCCGCGCACCGCCCAATTTTCAAGGCATTGGTTGTTGAGTGGAGGAACTCAATGCTGCTTAGCTAGAGTGGGAATTGAACCCACCACTATCGCAGTCATTTTTCGCGAAGACGGCCTCTTTAACCAGATTCATCATCATTTAGTTTTATTATTATTTTTTTACCTTATCTTCAACTTTATCAGAATAACTTGTAAGTCCTTACCTGTAAATAAATTAAAAATATATTAAAATTATAATGGTTCCGTATAAAGTTTATTTAATAAATAAAGCATTAACTTATTAAAATTTTTAAATGGTTATAAATAATTTTAATATTATTTTCTACTTTTTTCCTTAAGTTTGTGTACTTAGATTATTATTTTTTTAATTCACTTTACACAAAAATACAAAGAAATTCCGTTCGTCACCGTTCCGTTTCGTTAAATTCTTGATATATTGCGTGTTGAATGGCGTAACACAACGCCGCGCTTCATCTAATATAACAGGAAAGTGAAAATGTAAAACCACAACTTTCCAATGACTTACTGAACTGTTAAATAATTATAATTAATCTTTATAAGAGAGCAAACTCTATCTCTTATGATTGAAGTCATTAATTATTTTTACTCTTGAGATCACTTCAAGCACTCGATGGCACTTATGGAACGCGATTAAAATATTTTGTTGTACTTTAAATGAAAGTAGTAGCTACCTCTTAGATATGTAGAGATAGATGATATATATGTTTTTATTGTATTTTTAACTATTTTTCTGTTTTCATCATACTGTATCCTAAAACCTAGTGTTGCAATGATATTCCACCACCTACGTATAGAATAATTTTTTGCTTTCTTCTTAACAGAGCGAAGAAATAATCCATTCCCTCGAGATGGATTCAAATCCACAATCGTCGGGTTTACTATCACACGCCTCAAGGATAGGGGCAGCCCTATCCTTTAGTGGGCAATGCTGGCGAATTCAGTTCTTAACATAAGGAAAATAACAGCCTTGACAGACAGACAGACAAACAACAACGTGATCCTATAAGAGTTGCGTTTTTTCTTTAAAGTTACGGAACCCTACAAATTATAATGAAAAA
The DNA here is from genome assembly GCA_036379175.1 of Heliconius cydno galanthus. Lineage (NCBI taxonomy): Eukaryota > Metazoa > Arthropoda > Insecta > Lepidoptera > Nymphalidae > Heliconius > Heliconius cydno. The sequence goes on along the minus strand of JAKRZM010001012.1, from coordinate 457,092 downwards.
GATATTAAAAGTCTAGTACTTTAGAAAAAAATAATATATTTCATTTTTAAATTGAACCCACTACTACCATTATATTTAATTAAATTATACATACACATATAACTAGACAACTGAGGCCCTAAAATAATAATAGTACATAATTTAACATCAAACATGGCCACACTCATGACCATATGGTGTTCCGCACGGCCGGGCGGGGAGTGACCTCTTTATGGTCAAGTTTAAACGCCAAATTTGGTCAGTCATGGATAATGACTGACTATTTAAAGCTAAATACGACTGTTTAGCTTCGTTATCAGAGAAAGTGTTTTTTTTAGGTTCACGCTGTATCACGCACATACGCACGCATGGTACGCACAAGGAACCTAGTGTTAAAACACCCCGTTTCATATATTCAGCGACATGGATCGAACCGGGTTTTGTATTGTTATTAGAGTGAGTAAATGAAAATAATTCACTTCCCTAAGTGGGGAATCGAACACACAACCACCGTGTTTACAGTCATACGCTGGCGTGACCACGGTGTCATATCGGTCTATTAGTTATTTCTTATTATTTTTATTTAAAGTAGTATTAACTCTATATAAAGCTATACACAAAGAGAAGAGAAGAGAGAAGATATAAATAGTTACAACAAATTAAAAGTTAAACGTGTTCTAACATTTTGTAACTGAATATTTCACAGGTTACGTTCAATTAAATAAACTAGGGTATGATACACAAGCTGACCGGGTTGTGATGCGGCGGGAAACGTCCAAATATTTACCTTAATTGAAATTGGGTCTAGGTGATGAATGGGTTTTTTTTATGTTTGTTATATAAATATATTAGTTCCTCAAGCACAACAAAGAAGTTTCTTACAGTTTTAAAAGTCTATGGAAGCAGACAGCCATAAATAATGCGCTTCTGCCTTGTATATCAGGATCTACAGTTCGATCTAGTGGGTTCAAATCCATTGCCTATAATAAAAGAAAATATTAAAATGAACTGTTATACATACGAATGTTTTATCGTGAATAGAATAGACACGGAGAAGATAATTTTTTGGCCTCTGGTGTCAAGACCTCTTTATTACGATTTTCATTCACTAAATATACGTTAGACCTCAGCTACACACACATACCCCTTTTAAGTATCTCAGATAAGCTATATGCCAAATAAAATTCCCAACCCAATAACAAACATGCATTATTGACAGTGAAATCGCCAATCTTTCACGTTTTGCGGTGGAGGCGAAGATAACCTATGTCGAAACACTCTCTTCTATTTACCGTTCGTTTAAAGATAAAATACGAAGGCAGTATCTGAAGCCATAATTTGTAATTTGTCTAATTGGAAACACCCAGATTTTATTTTGTATATAAATAGATCTTCCAATAGCATTCGTAGCCACAATCGTCACGTGTAGAACCTCTTTACTTCTCTTCTTTCTTTTTCTTCTCTCTCTTTCTTTTTTCGTCTCTTTCCATTCCACAGTATAATATATTAATTTATGTTCATTCATATATATTCATATAAAAATTGACAACTGGATTTAAATCTGTTAGAATCTCTGAGAAAATATTAAATCTTTTTCAATTTATATTCTATAGTTCTATACAATGAAGTCCACGCAGGCGAAGCCGCGAGCGAAACGCTAGTATAAAATATAATAATAAGCACGCGTGGGATGCTAAGATAACAAAAACTAATCGAATCTAAATGTTGAAGATTTTTTATTACAATTCTAAATCTACGCGGTCAATGACCGAAATCAGCGAAAATAAACGAATTATCTAACGTAAATATTTGTGAGAGTCCATTAAGAGGCTGGGAATGGCGAAGGAACTTACTTAAATAAATATTGCTAAACCGATTTTGATAAAATATGTTTGGTTCAATGATGAACAGTGTTGTGTCATGGAGCAGGCTTTAGGGCTTTCAGGTTCAGGGCTCAGTTATCCAAAAAAACGCCAAGTGGGAAACAGTTCATTCTAGGTCATTTCTATAAGTTTCAATAATTTTTTTACAATATCAGATTTTAGATCAATATTTTTTTTTTATGTAAATAAAATATAGTTCCATATATCCATTCCATATTCCATATATCTAAAAAAATCGAATAAAAGGGGTTGTCAAAAATCTTTTTAAGATTTTGGGCATGATGCGTGCTTTTTTTACAATTTCAAATAGACACAGTTCAAATTCCGCTGCGTTCAAATATGTTTTCTAAAAAAATATTTTCCTTTCGTAACCGTGGAATAACACTATAAAAAATGTTTAAAAAAAGAACATTTACCCCAAAATATTAATTGTACAAAATAACTAAAAAAGCAATATTTTAATTCAACAAATATCAAAATACACGAACACGAGAAACTAATGGTTTATTTAGAGAGTAGGAAATAGAAAATTTGAATGTAAAACTGTTTTTTAAGTACTTTCGCTCCATTGCGTACTCCATTGTCCACATATAATAACTCTTTACTGACGTGTTTAAATATATAAATATAGTATTTGAATAATAATGTATTTCCTGTATTTTAGAATTTTGGTAAGTACATAAGTGAAAAGTATAGGACTGATTTTTGGATGAACAGAGAGATGAGACACTCGAAGCAGTCGATATTTAGAAGCACACGAAGTATATTTTTAGAAGGAGGACGTTCCAAGAAGCGCGGATTCGAGTCCTACTACGTTGAAATTGTTATAAAGAGATCTAAAATATCTTCTAACGAAAAAAAGTGAATAAAAGATGAACAGAATTAGAACTAACAACGATTATACAAATGACACTATAAAAACTTACTATAAATAACAAAAAGCATGCACTAGTTCTTTCATAAGGTTATCAAACCCATCCATTCTTATAATATATAAAATTTATTATATTATCAATGAATTCTTAAAATTACGCCATACGTCTTTCACAATGAAAAATAAATGGTTACATCACTAGCGCGATATAGGTTAAGTAATAAATAATGTGAACGATAAACACACTAGGTTATCAACTGCTGTATGAATTATGTTACTTCCATATTATTATAGGAGCCTGTCGTAAAAGTGAAATTGTCGACTGTAATCGCTATGTTTGTGGATTCGATTCTCATTTTAGGTGAAAAAATATTTTCTTTGCCTCGTTCTAGCATGACAATCAGCGGCGTTAAGTTCCGTTACTTCGAAATGCCTCGCAATTTGTGTTTTCATAGTTTCATTCTTTGTTCTGTCTTGCTATGTGTATATTAATAGATAGTGAGTTAGTTAGTCAGTCAAATACTTTTCCTGTGTAACGTAAACTTTTTCGTGGAGATAAAAGGAATATATTTTAATGACGGTATTCTATCAAATATGAAAAATGAATAGGAAATGCGAGTCATTAATATGAGCCAAAATATTACTTTATAAAGTCCTCTTCACACTTGCTAGGAAATAATACAATTGTACTTTTTTGGAAAAATTGTTTGGTAGTTTATTGGATGGTGATTGGGGAATGAAGTATCTCATCACTAGGTTGCCGTGTGTACTCCGCATATAGCGGGATGTAGCGCGAAGCTTAAAAAAAGAACTATAACTAAATATAACACCTACGTGGAAATTTAATATTAAGACTTTCTATACAAATATTTATTTAGTACATTTAGTACATTTAAATAAGAAAATAGTAGAAAAATACACCGATTTACAGATCATGTAAAAATACCATTACACAATACATGGAACGTGGCCAAAAGTGTTAAGCAAGCTGCTCTATTGAACCGATTCAGATGACTGTGAGGCAGATTCACTATGTAAATATTTAGTACAGAGAGATTTATAAATGATAGTTTACTATTTTAAATACTACTTTAAAGAAAGGAAATGCAATATCAATTAATTATTTTCTTTATGAAAGCTATAAATTATTTTGCTATAAGCTATTTATTATTTTGTTATTTTCTTTGCTAATTTTATATTGATGAAAACAGGTCAAATTGGTTGGGGTTTATGCTTTTTTTTTATATACTACAAGTTAGTATTATCATTTCTTAATGCGAAAACTCATATATAAAAGCAGAGCAAAGGCTCCATATGCACCGCTCAATAGAACTCAAATTCGCGTCGCAATTAGTCTTGGAATTGAAACCGCTACCTTCGCTACAGTTCCACCCTTTGCCACTGCTCCATGACCCGACAGTCTTATTCTATAAGCTAACAATGTACTACAATGAATTCCAGGCATGCAAATCATGGACATGTGCCAAATTTCAGTAACATTTTGCTATAACTGAACAGAATGACTTTTGTAATTATAATAATATTTGTGTAAGTTATTTTTGTTATTTGTTTATCCCTTTGTGTAAGGAACTGCATGATATTAAAATATTATTTTTACCGTTTGAATTTCAACTTAAAATTCAAGCTTTCCTAGCGACAATTATCTACGTTTTCTCTTAGGAGAGGCCATTGTGTCGCAGTGGTATCTTTAAATTCGAATATTGTGGGTTCAATCCCCACTTGAGAGAAT